>JAJHZJ010000169.1:5546518-5659018 GCA_023548195.1 Bettongia penicillata ogilbyi | reverse complement strand
AGAGAGCAAATAATAAGCTTCAATCCGCAGTCAGACTCCATAGTTCTTTCTCTGAATATGGACAGCATTTGCCATCATGAGTCATTTAGAATTGTCTTGGATCCTTGCATTGCTAAGAATAGATAAGTCTATCAAAGTTGGTCATCAAACCTCGTGGATGTTACTGTGTATATGATGTTCTCCTGTTTCTGCTCACTTCTCTCAATATCAGTTCATAGAAGCCTTTCCAGGTTTTTCTGATTTGCCTGTTTATCATTTCTTATAGCACAATAGTATTCCATTACATTCATATACCACAGTTTGTTCAGCAATTCCCCACTTGATGGACATCTCCTCAATTTCCAGTTCTTTGCCACCACAAAAAGAACTGCTATAAATATTTTTGTACATGCGGATCCTTTTAGCTATGTTTCTTTATAATGTAGTTTTTATTTTTTTTACTTTTTTATTAAATTATTTTATTTGTTTTCAGTGTTCTAAAATCACTTCCATATATCTGATTTTTTTCCCTCCTTCCCCACTCCCTCCCTGAGACAGAATACAATCTTTACACATAGATTTCTATTAAATACATTTTCACCTTTGTCATGTTGCATAAAAGAATTAAAATGAATGGGAGAAACCATAAAACAAAACAAAACATTATACAAAAGAAGATGGTTTGCTTCATTCTGTAATCCAGTTTCATAGTTCTTTCTCTGGATGTGGAAGGTATTTTGCCTCAAGAGTTCATTGGGAATTTTTTAAGTCCTTGCATTGCAATGAAGTACTAAGTCTACTAGAAAAAATTCCTCACACACTGTGGTTGTTGCTGTGTACAAAGTTCTCCTGATTCTGCTCCTTTCACCCAGCATCAGTTCATATAAGTCTTTCCAGGTCTCTCTAAAATCTTCCTGTTCATCATTTCTTATTGTACAATAGTGTTCCATTACATTCATACACCACAACTTGTTCAGCCATTCCCCAATTGATGGGCATCCCCTTGATTTCCAGTTTTTGGCCCCCACAAAGAGAGCTGCTATAAATACTCTTGTACATATGGGTCCCTTTCTCATTTCTATGATCTCTTTGAGATACTGTCCTAGAAGCGATATTACTGGGTCAAAGGGTATGTACATTTTCATAGCCCTTTGAGCGTAGTTCCAAATTGCTCTCCAGAATGGTTGGATCAGCTCACAGCCCTACCAACAATGGTTTAGCGTTCCAACTCTCCCATATCTTCTCCAACATTTACCATTTTCCTGTTTTGTCATATTAGCCAATCTGATAGGTGTGATGTGGTACCTCAGAATTGTTTTAATTTGCATCTCTCTAATCAATAGTGATTTAGTGCATCTTTTATATGATTATAGATATCTTTAATTTCTTCCTCTGAAAACTGCCTGTTCATATCCTTTGACCATCCTTTGATCAACTGGGGAATGACTTGTATTCTTGTACCTTTGACTTGAGTTCTCTATATATTTTAGAAATGAGACCTTTATCACAGACACTAGTTGCAAAAATTCTTTCCCAGTTTTCTGCTTCCCTCCTGATCTTGGTTGCATTGGGTTGGTTTGCGCAAAAACTTTTCAGTTTAAGGTGATCAAAATTATCCATTTTGCACTTCATAATGTTCTCTATCTCTTACTTGGTCAAAAATTTCTCCATTCTCCATAAATCTGACAAATACACTATTCCTTGCTCCCCTAATTTGTTTATAGTATCAATCTTTATACCTAGATCATGTATCCATTTGGACTTTATTCTTATGTATGGTAACAGACATTGTTCCATGCCCAGTTTCTTCCACACTGTTGTCCAGTTTTCCCAGCAATTTTTGTCAAACGGTGAGTTCTTATCCCAGAAGCTGGAGTCCTTGGGTTTATCAAACAGTAGTTTGCTATAGTCATTGACTACTGTGACTAGGTTTTTTTTTAATTTTATATTTCTTTTACATCTCAAAATGTTAATGTATGACAGTGGCAATTGTTTGTCAGTTGATATAAAAGGTTCCTTTACACAAAAATACTTTTTCTGCCTGTTTTGTCACTAATCTGCTCCATGTGAAAAGGGATTTAAAGGGACATTATACCTTAAAAGTGTGTTTTAGCAAATCCTATAGCCATTTAAAAAGGCAATTAAATGTGTCAATGGATTAGATAGATGAGTCACAAGCAAGAGATTTCTTAAATATGGTATGGGATCTTCAAAACACATAAAGATCTCAGTAATTCTTATTCCAGAGCAATATCAATTTCTTTTCCCATGGGCTAAATTTTGATTTTACTGAGGAATGAGCACTGCAAGTTTGTGGCATTGAGAGGGGCAGTCATTTGTGTAATTGTAGGCAAGCTGCCTCTGGCCAGTAAGGGACGCTGCAGGTCTTGAAAAAACCCTGGTATGGGCCAGATATATTCTCACAAAACCACCTGGCAGATGGCTTAGGGGTGTCTACATGGTGTCCAAATTATATAATAAAGTCTCTTACTGGCTAATGAATTAATTAATAATTAGCAAAGTGACAATCTGCTTTTCTGTACTCTGCGCAAAACTAGGAAATGAGCCTGGGATAGGTAGCTCTTCCTATGAGAACATTCATCAAGTGTATGTCCACTTCACACCATTATTATAATTGTAACTAAAAAGGTCCTTAAAGATCACTTAGTCTAATTTCTTTATTTTACAGATGATAAAACTGAGGCCCAGTGACTCATTTAGGACTACCTAATTTTAGAAAATAACAGAGTAGCTAAGTGGCGACGTGGGAAGAGCTATTAGTCTGGAATCAGGAAGACCTGAATTCTTTTTTTTTTAAGTCAAAGAAAAACAAAGTTTATTAAAGATTTGCCATACTGGGTTGACTCTTAGGGAGCCTAAGCATTTGTAATGCTTGTATTAACAAGTGGGACAGACAGAATCTCAGTTAGAGTCTGAGCGCCTTCATGGAGGCAAGATGGAACTTAGATATAGAAAAGGGAGGGATATGGAGGCGGTCTGGTAGTCTAAGGTGATGGGAGGAGGGGTTTAGGGAGGGTCTTGAGGAGAAGTCCAAGGAGAACCTCAATGAGATTGGGGTGACTGGTCAAGGGTTGGAAACAGCTAGAGGCAATTAGGAGATATCAAACAATGGAGGGTTTGAGTGGGGAGCAGGTAAGACAATCCAGAGGTTCGGATGGGAACGACCAGTACCCTGGGTGAATACAGACCGAATCTAGAGAGGATCTTGATGGGGGTGGTCAGCAGCCTGGGGAATGGGGTTTTGATAGGATCAAGGGTGGGGAGTGCGACAGAGACCGGAGCACGTGGGCTTCCGGAAGATTCAAGGAGAATTCAAGGAGGTTCCCAGAGCCTGAACCCCATCAGTATGATCTTGGAAAAATCATTTAACCCTTTCTTCATTTATGAAATAAAGAGTTGGATCATATCTCAAATTCTATGAAACTGTCTTTCTTTTTGTCTTTGCATGCAGCCAAGAGCTTGACACATAAAAGTTGTTTAATAAATGCCTCTTGATGATTAAATTACTTTTTAAAGTTTATCAGTTCTATACTGTGGGGAGAAACTGAAAACTAACCAGTTAAGAATGATTAATCTTTAGTAGCTGTAAATTTAGAATGGAAAAAAATACCCAACAGGAGATTAAAATCAAGAACAGCATGAATTTTAAACAAAGAAGGTTTCCCATCAGTTGATTTTCAGTTTTGATAATCAGCCTTCACTGCAGAAAAATTCTAGTTTGGAAACATAAATTTTTACAACACACCCCAATGTACACACATCACAAAGTGTGAAATGCTATTTTAACAAGTTTGTAAAGCTCCTTGGATTATAGTTTTATTAATTATTCACTGTGAACAATAATATGCTTTTTAAAATTTTCAGCATCAGCTACAATCCTGAAATCCAATTTCACAGGACTCCAAATGTTAGTGATAACCTTTGAGGAAATCTTTCACTATTTACTTAATAAAACTACCATTTGAGGTCAGCATTGCATAATAATGCTGCTAAGTAAATAGATTACTTCTTTAAAGCTTTCTGTCATAGAACTTTTTGTCCATGTGAAATCCATAAAATAAGGCTAATTATTGAAAGGTTAGGCATTCCTTTACACTAACTGTAGAAGAATCTTCTCTGCTCTTTCACTATTAAGGGGAGAAATACTTTGTTTTTTTAATAACACTAAAGCAAAATAAATGTTTTATAATGAGGACTCTAGACAGTTGAAACTACTCCTGAGTATAAACTTAGAAGTCTCATACTCAACTGAAGTATTCCCTCTTCATCTTGTTATTATTTCTACAAAATTTTGGTCAATACTTTAAATATATCCTGTGCCAGACAACTGCCAAAGCAAGAGGCCTAATGAACTCAGATTAAACAATATAAAGCAATCAAAATTGTGTCAATGTTACATTATGAAAAGCTTTCACAGAACAATAGTAAAACAGTTCCAAAGGCCAAGAAAATACTGATATTTAGAGTACAAACCACTACAATGTCAAAGTTGATAAAACTATTATATGAGGGAACATTTCAATCAGGATTGCTTGAGTTGGGATTATTTCCTTGTCCTAATACTTCCTTGAAATTTAGTCTTCATATTCATAACATATGTCTGGAATCTTCTGAAGTCTCATTTCACCAAGGGAGATGGCTTCTTCCCTTCAATGGATCTCTGGTCTGTTACTTCTTGAGCACATTGTGTTCAATGTACAATTTCAAATTAATGTAATATTGCCAAGCTATGTTGAGGCATGAAGATGTATCCAGTGTATAATGTCATTCCAACAATGGAAATCAACATGGAATTGAAGACAGTCCTCTATCAAGTTTCCAGCATATGGAACGTGGTGACAAGCAGATACTGGTAATAGAACCAAGACATCTGCTGCCAAGCCCTTCCGAGTGTCCTACCAGCCATTGGAACCTCTACTGAGAAATCTTCTTGGTCTACGCTCACTCCTTCAACCTGAATTCTTAACTGGCTCCAGACGATTGCTATTGAGAGACATTGAGCAAATCACTTAACCTGTTTGCCTCAGTTTCCTCATCTGTAAAATAGGGATACAATAACACCTACCTCCCAGGGTTGTTATGAGGCTCAAATGAGACGATAATTGTAAAGGGCTTGGCACAAAGCCTGACACATAGTAAGTGCTCTGCTATTTCTAAAATTATCATTAACACAGTAAAGTAGGAGTTCCAGCTCTGCAATAAGATGTTGTTCTTGTTCAGCCATGCTCAACTCTTCCTAACCCCATTTGGGGTTGTCTTGGCAAAGATGCTGAACTTGTTTACCATTTCCTTCTCCAGCTCATTTCACAGATGAGGAACTGGGGCAAACTGGGTCACACAGCTAGTATATGTCTGAGGCCACATTTGAACTCAGGAACTAGGGTCCCTGGAAGATGAGATGGGGTTCAAATTCAGCTTTTGACATTGCCAATGAGACACTATACAGCCTTCCGAGGTCTTTGTTTAAAATGAAGTAGTGGGATGGCCTCACCTCTGTGGCTCTTCTACCCCTTTTCTAACCTGGGAATCATCTTCCACTATTCACTCACATTCACCCCCTATATCCAATCTTTTGTCAAGTCCTGTCTTTTCTATCTTTGTTACATCTCTGCATATGTTCCCTTCTCTCCCCTGACACTACCATCCTGAACAAGGTTCTCATCACCAGCCTTCTTGTTGAGTCTCCAACAAATTCGTGACTCCCTGTCACCTCCAGGATCACATATAAAATCCTGCTTGGCTTTTTTTTAAATCTTGGTCCAACATTGCTGGAATCTTTTATTTTTTTAAATTTAAATAGCATTTTTCCCCAATGACATATCAATAATTTTTTATCATTCATTTTTACAAGATTTTGAATTCAAAATTTTTCTCCCTCCCTCCCTTTCCCTCTTCTGAAAATGGTAGTCAGTTTGATATAGTTTATAAATGTGCTATGATGTAAAACATATTTCCATATTTGTCAGTTGCAGAAGAAACAGAACAAAAGGAAATAAAACCAGGAGAAAGAATAAAGTGGAAAAAATATGCTTTGATCTGCATTCTGAATCATCAGTTCTTTTTCTGAATATGGATAGCATTTTCCTTCCCAAGTCCTTTGCACTTGGATTGTTTTGTTGCTGAGAACTGAGTCAGTCACAGTTGATCGTGATACAATGTTGCTGATACTGTCTATGTACAGTTTTCCTGCTTCTGCTCATTTCACTTTGCATCAGTTTGTACAGCTCTCTCCAGGATTTTCTGAAATCTACCTGTTCATCATTTCTTATTGCACAATAGTATTCCATTACATTCATAGACCACTGCTTGGCTTTGAAAACCTTTCATCACTCACTCTTTCCTACCTTTCCAGTCTTCTCACATCTTGCTCTTCTCCACCTACTCCGCCTTCAGGTGAGACTTGTCCCCTTGCCACTCCTGCATGAGACAATGCAACTCCTATTTCCTTTGGTTATTTCCCAGACCTGGAATACCCTCTCTCCTCCTCTCTGCCTGCTGGATCAGCTAAAGTCGCATCTTCTGCAACAGGCCATTCCCAGGTCTCCAAAATCTTAGTGCCTTCTCTCTGAGACGATCCCTTATTTAAACTACACATCTCTTATTTGCATATAGTTGTTTCCATGATGTCTCCCTGATTAGACAGTGAGCCGGTTTTCATTTTCTTTTGCCTTTGTTTCACCAGCACTTATCACAGAGCCTGGTAGCCAGTGGGCGCTTAATAAATGCTTGTTTTCTGACTTACTCCCTCACTAGATGGCCTCTGAAGGCCCTCCCCGTTCTAAATCGATGATCCCGATAAGCAGGCTGCCTTCTTACTCCCCCTTTGCTTCAGGGGATTAGGGCCCCCCGGAGGGAAGAACTGGACACCCAGAGCGGACCACCACTTCGGGATCCTTCCCGCATTACCCTCTCTACCAGAGCCGCGGTGAGGGCGGAGGGGAGCCTGCCTGCAAGAGCCGGCAGCTGTCCAGGGCAGGCCAGGGCTTAGTCAGCGGGGCGCAGCCGCAGAGAAGGGCCGAACGGTGCAGCGTCCCACGGTGGCCGGCAGAGGGTGCCGAGGCGCGCCCTGCCCGCCCCTCGCTACCATGCCTGGGCCCAGGCGGGGCACGCGCCGGCTCCCGGCCTCCGCGCTCCCCGCCCCGTCAAGGGACGGAACCTCGGGTATTGTAAGGCGGAGCAGGAAGTGCCATTCATTCATTCTTCTAAGTCTAGAAGGTGGGGGTCCGAGGTGGTCTGCGCACGCGCACAAAGTACGGCCACGAGCACATCGTCCCGCCAAGCTGGAGGGCGCGGGCACCTTTTAGCCCTACGGGGCTGACGTTCGTTCCCCAAGCGCCCGGCGGGGCGGGCTGCCAGTCCTTCCCTCTCCGCTCCCCGCCCCCCGATTCCCAAGGCTGCGCCCGCCTGTGAAGGTGAGCTCCGAGCGCGGAGACACCAAGGCCGGGCGGAGCCGGAGAAAGCCCCGACTCTGCAATCGGGGGGGGGCTCGGCCGCCTCCAGCGAATTCACCTCTCCCCTCGAGTTCCGCCCCCGTCCATCCGAGGTGCTTTCCGTGCCCTCCTCGAGATCCCGATCCTAAGAGGGAAGCGTGCTCGTTTCCCCCCACCGCGCCCCCTTTTTTCAAGCTCCAGTCCGCGGTCTGGGGCGGAGTTAGGGGGAGCAGGGCGGAGACGGGGCGGGGAGGAGGCGGGGTCCGGCGTAGGAGGCGGAAGCTGAGAGGAAACTGGGGCTGTCCGGAAGGGACCGTGGGGTCCTGGGCTTTGGGGCCCAACGGGACCTTAGAGATTATCTAGCTGAGACCTCTCATTTTACGGATGAGGAAACTGAGGCCCAAAGAGAAGTGACTGGCCCCAGGGTTACAGGTAATAAGCAGCAGGGTTGGGATTCGAACTCACGTCTTCGAACTTTCTTCAGGGCAAGGAGTCCGCTGCCTAGGGAGGAGGCCTGGGGTGGGGATCGAGGTTAGGACACTTTGGGAGGCAGAGAACTGGCCGTGGACGGACAGGACGGGGTGGGAGGGATCACGGAGTCTGGGAAGGGCAAGGCATCATTAAGGGGCACACGTCGGGGTGCCGGCGGTTGGGTGGTGAAAACGTGGGGGAGATGCCCGGGGCAGGACGGATTAGTCACTCGCACTTTTTGTGTTCCAGCCTTCTTCCCTCCCGGGTCACTAGCGGCGGTGGGTGGAGAAGCGCCCTCCTTACCTTCTAACCACCCGGCCCCTCTCCACGCCTGCATTGGGGGGTTCTCCAAGCCCTCCCTCCCATGGGCCAGACTGCCCTGGCGGGGGGCAGTGGGACCGGCGGCACCCCATCGCCAGCCACCTCGTACCCAGATCTGTCTTTCCCGGAGGGACTGGAGGAGCTGCTGGCTGCACCCCCCGTAGACCTGAGTGTGCAGCAGCTTCACGGCTGGAACCCCAAGGACTGCTCGGAGAACATCGAGGTCAGGGAAGAGGGACTGAGCTTTGAGCGCAGACCTGTGGCTCAGAACACCGACGGAGCCCGGGGCAAGAGAGGCTACTCGAGGGGCCTGCATGCCTGGGAGATCGGCTGGCCCCCGGAGCAGAGGGGCACCCATGCCGTGGTGGGGGTGGCCACAGCCTTAGCGCCACTGCAAGCGGACTGTTATGCGGCATTACTGGGCAGTAATGGGGAATCGTGGGGCTGGGACATTGGGCGGGGTAAGCTGTATCACCAAAGCGAGGGACACGGGGCTCCTAGATACCCCACGGGGCTCAGGGATGAGCGTCTGGAAGTGCCCGAGAGATTGCTGGTGGTTTTGGATATGGAGGAAGGAACTCTGGGTTATGCCATTGGAGGTACCTACCTGGGGCCTGCCTTCCGGGGCCTTAAAGGAAGAACCCTGTACCCTGCTGTCAGTGCTGTATGGGGGCAGTGCCAGGTTCGAATCCGCTACCTGGGTGAAAGGAGAGGTGAGAGTGGGGTGCTGGACTGGATGGGGTGGCTTGAAATCCAAGACATGGGGCGGTCATTGGGAGGCTCAGAGGACAAACTGGAGAGAAGGGACAAAGCCATCCGAAGCCCCCCTTTGGTTTGTTCTGTTTGAAGGTAGTCTGTCACAAGATTAGGGGTCTGTGATCTAAAACCACTCAAGCCCAACCTTTTTCCATTTGGATCCCCTAAAACTGTCTTCAATAAAAACTGTGGGGCAGAGGGAAATAACAAAAGTTTTGGGACCTAGGTGAAGGGGAAGAATTTGGTCTGATGTAGTTGAGCAAAGGCTCTGACTCAGCCCATCCTCCCAGCAGAGCTCTGGCCTGGGGGGAAGAGGGCAGAGAGGCTTCTGGTACTTAGGAACTTATTTCCTCTTTTTTGAAGGCAGTCGTGGCAGTTAGTTGCATAAGTCTCTCAGCTCCCATCAAGGAGTCTGCCCTGCTGTCCCCAGACCTGCGTGACAGCATAGGTTTTGAAAATTATCTGTAGCATGGCTCAGACAACACTCTGCCCCCATCCCCCAAAACACCAGTCCCTCCCACCCTACAAGGCTGGACAGCAGAAAGGCCCAAGGACAGACGGTAGGGTGAGGCCAGGAGTGACCTCCAATTCAATACTCCAGAAGTAATTAAATTTCTCTTGTCTCCCCGCAGCGGAACCTCACTCCCTTCTTCACCTGAGTCGAGTGTGCATTCGTGACATTTTGGGGGAAGCCCGGCTGGGTGAGGTTTCTGCCCTACCCTTGCCCCTTGCCATGAAACGGTACCTGCTCTACCAGTGAGACCCCACCCACTACAGACTTGACAATAGCTGAAGTTGAAGGCCTGTTTTTTTTTAAATGATAACAGTATTGTTACAGTTCTGTTGTACTTTCTAACTAGAGTTTGCTTGACAGTCAAAGAGGAGACATCACTGGATGCTGTGTCGTAGTCTCTCCTGTCTCTTTCTCCTATATGCCTTCATCTCTGGGGCGGCACAAAGCTGGCATTTGTCCTTGTCATCACCTGTTTCCCACCCCTCAGCCCCACTCCCACCCCTCAATGACTGGGGTCTGAAGTAGAAGGAAGAAAAGGTTGTCAGTCACCCACTCCTCAGAAAGACAGAGAGCACCAAATCACACCCTTTCCATTTTCCATCCAATCAATAAGAAATCACAAACATGAAGTGCTTCCCTCAAATTTACAGTAAATAGAGAAAGGCCTGGTCCATTGGAGGAAGGGCTGAGGAGCTGAGAACTGGGGCACACAATCTACACGGTGGAGGAAGGTGTAGCTTGAACTAGACCGTGAGGGGAGGGGAATCAGCATCACAATCACATGGGAGGGGGAGGGGTAAACCATTCTTGTGCAGTGTTGTCCCAGCTCTGCATGTAAGGGAGTCGGAGGGCCACATGAAGGGCTCAGTTTTTGGCTTGGATGATGTCCAGGAATTCAGGCTTAAGGGAAGCTCCACCCACCAGGAAGCCATCCACATCAGGCTGGGCTGCCAGATCCTTACAGTTAGCCCCTGTCACAGAGCCTGGGAATACAGATGAAGTCAGGTTGGAGAATCTCGACTTCCCCCACCTTCTCCTCCCTCTCCACACTGGGGATCACATCTACTGACCTCCATAAATGATCCTAGTAGATTGTGATACAGGTTCTGAGACGTTGGTCTTAAGCCAGCATCGAAGCTTGTCATGTACCTCTTGGGCCTAGAACAGACACCCAGACAGCTCTCAAATCTCCTCTTCCTACAACTCTTAGAGGCAAAGTGGGAAGGAGGATCACAGCAAATTCTTTTAGGGGCCAATGAGGATATAATGAAAGGTCACTAATTTAGTTTGTAATCTCAGCTTTGTCACTAACTAGCTGTGTGAACCTGGGATGAATTAACCCACCATTCTTCATTCACCTCTAAATGAGATTGAACTAGACAGGTAATATCTCTTTTTCCATCTCTAAAGTTCTGAGATTGGAGGGCTTCCTGCTGGGGTCTTATTACCTGCTGGGGAGTAGCTGTCTTGCCAGTACCAATAGCCCAGACTGGTTCATAGGCTAGGACGACTTTGCACCAGTCCTTCACGTTATCTGTGGGGACAGAGGGAACTCAGGCTCAGCCTCAGAGAGTTTGGAATTTCAACCTAGCTAACTCCCAGAGTTTCCACCAGCCCCAGACTTTTGCTTTTAAAACCAGAAGGTGGCACAAGAGAGCAAGTAGGACCTTTTACATTATTAGGCAAAGGGATGACCCAATAAAGATTTTCATTCTCTAGACTCAGCAGATACCTAGGGAGTCAGGGGAGCATGGGTACAGCCTTCTGCCTGCCACCCCTTCAGGGTTCTCAGTGTCCTTATCTGTGACATAGGAGCTACTTGTCCCTAAACCAGCTGTTACCTGCAATGGCCTTGGTCTGGTCAAATACAACCTTCTCAGTGATTCCAGCTTCCCTCTCATCCAACTTCTCACCAATACAGGCAATCACTCCTAGGCCTTCTGACAGAGCATGGGCTACCTTCTGCCCAATGAGCTGCAGGGACAATTGATATAATATTAAGACATGTGCCCCCTCCTCCCATTTCCTGAGGTTTTTCCCTTGCAGATCCCTTCTATTCTCATTTTCTCCCCGACTACTCACCTCATCTGACTCCCCAAAGACATGTCTCCTTTCAGAGTGTCCCAGGATCACCCAGCTGGCCCCACAGTCCTTAATCATAGCAGGGCTGAAAAAGAAAGCTAAGCTTCAATACAGAGCGTTCTCCATCCAAACCTTTCTGTATTCCCACAACCCATAATATCAAGCTAATGTAGGAGGCATTTCATACCGCTTGGACCAGTCACTGGTACCTCACCTGATCTCCCCAGTAAATGCACCCTTGGCCACTTTGTAGCAGTTCTGAGCAGCTACACCAATCTTTGCATCCAATTTCTGACGAGCAAAGTCAAGGTAGATAGCAGGGACTCCACATACCACTTCTGGAGAGGGGAGAGTATGGACACATGAAGTCACACCCCAGATGCCAAACCCCGTAGGAAAACTCTTCTCCTGCAAACCTGGCTTTCCTCTTTGGGCATCTGCCTTTCTCCTGGCATGGCAGGAAAGCTATCGCGCCTCCAAACGAAATCTATTTCCAGGATGCCTAACCCCACTCAGGTTCCCCGTTAACGTGGCTTCTTCACTCCCAGCCTTGAGTAGCTCTGGTTACCTCAAGGCTATTCTAAGCATGGGTTCTCAGCATTCCCTGAGAGGCAACCCTAGCCTTTTCCCAAAATAGTTCCCTGATTCAAAGCCACATACAGGCATTCAAATAGGTAAGAGGAAGTTGGGGGAGGGGGGACTTAAGGAGCAGAGGCGGTGTACAAGCAGATTAAAGAACTTGGGAAGGGGCTGCAGAATCCGGTCACTCTCCTTGACCTTCTCTAGAGTCGGAGAGCGGGGAGAGCATGTAGAGAGTGGGGCAGACGATGGCCCTCCCCACTCGAGGGCCGACGGAGCCCCGGGCTGGCACCGGGGCACCAGCCGCGTTGGAGCAGCGCCGGCCCAGGCGCCGGCCACGTGCCCGGCCCGCCCGAACCCGCGCTACGTGCAGCCCCGCACAGCGCGCATGGGAGGGGGGCGGCGCTCCGCGGGCCCGTTTC
The DNA here is from genome assembly GCA_023548195.1 of Bettongia penicillata ogilbyi. Taxonomy (NCBI): domain Eukaryota; kingdom Metazoa; phylum Chordata; class Mammalia; order Diprotodontia; family Potoroidae; genus Bettongia; species Bettongia penicillata. The sequence continues at coordinate 5,646,443 of JAJHZJ010000169.1, read as the reverse complement.
GCGCAGTCATCTTCCTCCCACGGCCCGTGGAGACAAGCAAGGCGACCCGCCTCCTCTCCCCGCCCCCACGAGCGGCTATCCGCGTCCCCGCCGGGCCGCCCAGCCTCCCGGGGGATGAATGGGGGGCCCCCGGGGCCTCGCGCGGCCGGCCCCGTCCCGTTCGGTCCCCGTGCCGGGGAAGGGCTGGCGCGGGGCGCGGGGAGGAATGCCTCGGGCCGAAGGACCCACAGCCCGCGCCCCCGCGGCCCGCGCTCACCCGTGTTGGCGGGCACCTTGGCCCCGTTGATGGAGGTGATGAGCTCCCCCAGACACTTCTTGTCCCCATTCATCTTCCAGTTGCCCCCGACGAAGAATTTCCGCGTCGTCATGGCTCGTCGGTAACGGGCAGTGACTCCGGAGAAGATTGAAGGTCAGCAGTAGAGCACAACCACCGCCCCAACCCCGAGCCGCTTATGTAGACCGGCGAGTTGCTCCGCCCCAACCCGGCGCCCCGCCCCCCACGTTCTACGGGCCCACCCCGACGCCCCGCCTCCGGGGAGGTGTCCAGGCTGCCCTCGGGGCCCCGCCTTCACCGCACGGCTCCGCAGCCGGAATTGACCCAGTACTACCCCTGCTGGTTCTCACCCCCACGAGAGCACCGCTAAAAAGGTGGAAAGAGCCTTTTGGAGCTTGCCCGGTACAACCCCATCCTACAGAAGGGTAAACTGGAGCCCAGGAAGGTGAAGTGACTTACCCACTGTCACATTCCATTCTACCTGCATCTTTGCAAAGACGGCTGAAGGCCAGAGGATAAACTACACTTGCTTCTTAGCTGGTGACACCCTTGTTGGCAAAAACGTGTAGAAATTGGACGTTTACTTTCACGAAGCCAAGACTCCGTGCCTACAGTGCCAGATTCTTCTCAGTAAATCCCTGGGACCTGATGGCTGGGAGGTCTGCCATAGCTCCTTCCTCTAGCTAGTACATGGCCAAGCTCAGCTGTGCCCTCATCACCAGACCATATAAAGGGGTGCCATGCAACAAAGGCTTTGAGGGAAGGCTGCTGCCAGCCCTCAGCTTAGTGCTTAGCAATAGGCAGGCCCGGCCTAGCAGTGTATCAGTGAAGGCTGCTTTGGCACCCTCAGTCCTAGGAGCCCCATTCGTCATTCATCCCACAACTTCACCCTGACACTCATTTTTCACTCTTGGATACAATGACATGAAGGAATTATAATGGAGTGTGCTCTCTCTGGAATGAGGCTGGGAACCTTCACACAAAAGCCCACTGGCCATTTGGATGCCTGAAGCCAGCATGACATGGACGGTAAGGGCTAGCCACTTCGTAAGAACCCCTCGTTCTCAGGTCCTAGAGAGATGGCCAGAAGCCAGTACCCAAATTGATGTCACCACAATTCACCCTTTAGATTTTTATTCACATCTGGTGTTTTGGCATTTTCTAGAGGAGAGGGGTGTGGGAAAAGACTGGTAGCCTAGGGATGGGGAGAATTCCTCAATATCCTCCCACTTTTCCTTACCCTACCCAGGAGGGAAGGAACACAAAGATGGAATACAGGGAAGTGGGGGGAGGGGAGAAAATGGAGTGTAAAGAGAGAGACAAAGAATTGCCCCATCCCTGAACCGTGATGCACAAAGCCACACACACATATACACATACACACACACATACACACACACATACACAACACACACTCTCTCTCTCTCTCTCTCTCACACACACTCATTCACTCTCTCATTTTCTCTCTCTTCCTTGAAGGGCCTGAGCAAGGTTACACTGAGAATCAAAAGCAGAGTGGTAAAGGGTGTGCAAGAGGGAAGGGGAACTGAAGAGATCTCAATCTGGACAGAAGGTCCATTCCTCCCTCCCTTCCCCCCTAAAAAGTCTGTGGGGGTGGCCCCTGCATTCCAGCTTTCCCCTTAACTCAGTCAGTCCCTCCAGACCTCCAGCGTGCTGTAAGGGACAGGAAGAAAAAGGATGGAGGAGGAGAGTCGGGGTTTTCTCTGCCCAGTCCCCCCTCGTGCCGGCTGCTCGGTGATGCCCTGCTGCCCGACCTCCATTTCTGGGAAGAAGTGAGGCAGAGTGCGGGCTCTTAGCTGGCCATTCTCTGGTAGAAGTAAATGTAGCCCAGGTCCTTGGGCGGCTTCTCTGAGGCGCACACTTTCTGATCATTGTAGATGACCCACCTAGGGGAAAGGAAGAGAAGACGGTGAAGTGGGGTCTTAGGGCCACATCAGTTCAGTTTCTGACCCTTACAAGGGAGACCCCAGTAGAAATGAACCTAGATAACACAAGCAATCCCCAACTTTCTCTGCCTGCTTAGGACCTGATCTGATAATTTCCAACAGCCACAGCTCTGCAGTCAATGTCTACAGATGTCATTACTCTTCTGCCTCTGACTCTCCCTTACAAATAATCTTCCAGTTCTAGGATTTTCTGATAATGTCAAGCTCATAACTCTATTTCCCCTCCCCCCTTTTATTATGATCAATTAAAACACCAACAAAAAAACGAACATTTCCGTTCAAAGAAGACTGGATGCAAAATCTGCGCACACACTTACATTTAACATCATAGTAACCAAAGTGCCCTCCTGAACTTTCAGCTACGTCTTTTTTAATGTTTCACTGATGCTTTTATTTGGGGGCTTTTCTTCTATCCCCAGCATCATCTATCAACTTTCCCTCCTTCCATCTAAATGAAGATGATCCCCTCCCAAGCCTCTTTCCAAACCACCCCTGCCCCGATCCTCATCAATGTCTCACCTGCCCTCCTTCTTGATATGGCAGACGTAGTGACCACACATGGTAGAAGTGCCCATGTGACTGATGAAGGCAAAGAGCTGATACTCTAGAGAAGGAGAATTTGAGGAGAAATAATCGGAAAGAATCAGGAGGAGGAATAAGGAATCAAGGGAGGAATAAGAGAGACATACTCCCCAAGACCCCTCTTTATAGACAAATTTTCTATTTCCCAAGACCCATCCAAAAGGTTCAAAATCAAGACATGATTTACAGGAAAGTATGTCACAGACTATGTGAAGGAATTAGGAATAGATTAGCTTCCAACCCATCAACTCCCAATCTTAAAGACAGGCTTAATTAACTTTTGAAGGAACTTTTAGCCCCAACAAAAAGTAGAGTTTCTAGTGGTGAGTTCTGGGGTGGACACTAGAAGCCGATCTTAGACAAGCAACACAGCCTCATTTTTCCCTCAGAGATACTCACTTCCAGGACCATCTCGGACTTTGGGCCCCACAGGCACAGACTCAGAGATGGAATCTGCAGCTGAACGCCCCTCTGAAATGTCCATAGCGGCCTCTGCATCCAGGTCATCAATGTGGCTAAAAATCCAATCTACGGCCCGTTCAAGACTGTTGTTCTGGAAGAGAGGAAAGGTAAGGTTTTTTCCAAAGTTAAATGGCAAGGATTATAATTTAGATAGGAGTACTGAAAGAGCAGAGAAAGCTCCAGGGTTCCCTAGTTACAAACAACTTTCATTTCATCCATTGCGTATCTGCCCTTTCCATATTCCCCCTTCTCTACTTCCACCTCCCCACCACTGAACTTCTCAGCCAGTACCGTAGCCCGAAGTGCTTTCATGGCCTGGTCTCGGGAGAAACCCATGGAGACGATAGTAGCTACACAATCTTCTGATGGGGGATCAGCCACTGTGCTGGTAGAGCCAGGACCACTGGAGCCAGGCAGGACAAGTGGGTTTGCAAAGTCTGTGGGGGTATGGGGTATAGTGTTGAGGAGTGGAATGAGTCAAGAATCCCTGCCCCTTAAGTCTTCATCTTTTATACCCTCCTCCATACCTGGATCATCCATATGAGACATGACCCAGTTCATAGCAGCTTCAGCTCCACTATTGCCAGTGTAGTAGACAGCTTTTCGGCAGGCATCCATAGGGAAGCCCATCTCTACCAGCTGAATGATGACAGATTCATCCAGCATGGGTGCTATGGAGGGTAAGAGATAGACAAGGTGTCATCTAGCTCTTTGAACACTGCCTGCCCTCCAACTCGCCAACCCACCCCACCTTTTTTTACCCTCCTTTCCTGTACCCTTCCCCTAAACTTAAAAAAAATTTCGCCAGTCTACTATGGGTTCAGTACACCCCCACTTCCATCCCTCTTGTGCCCAACCACACGGGGGAATCCCCATTTCTGGACCATGACTATCTCCTCCTTTTCAAAACGAACTACTGGGTACATACAACTAAGACATACTGCCATTCATCCAAAAGGTATGAATGGGAAATCTGATGTACCTCCACCTCCCCAATAACAACCTAGTGAAGGGGTTCTTTTTAACATGTGGGGAAAAGGGAACACAAAAGGGAGGAACGACAGGCAAAGTACAGAGAGGAAGAAAGGGCCAGGGAGGGGGCAAGGTACAGCTCCCCTTCCCCACCCATCAGCAAGGTAAAGACAGAGAGGCAGGAAGAAGAGTCACTAACATGTCGGAGAGGAGAAGTGAGGGGAGCAGAAGGAGTCTTCATCTTCGTTTCCATAGAAACCAAGGCTACCTTTGGGTTCATCTGGGGTGACCAGGGGTGGAGCAATGTCAGGAAGCTCCTCCTCTCCAGGCTGCAGCCCTGACCCCCGAAGCTGTGAAATATCCAGCTCATCGGGCATCTCAATGGATACATCTGTAACCAGGAAGGAGGTGAGTGACTTCCAAGCTCCCATTAATTTAGTTTCAGCAAGTCCTCTGGGGAATGCAAGTGTTTACCCAAACACTGGAACAAGCACCAAATCAAAGTGAATCACAGCACAGTATTGTGGAAAAAGCCCTAGAGTCAGCCCTGCATTCTCCTCCTGGTTCTTCCACTAAATGGTGGTTACTTAAGGGTAGGTTATATTTGTGTGTTCGTCCTTCATTCCCGAAGAAGACCATGCCATCAGAGAAATAATGACATGACTTGCACTTTGTTTTGAGTGAGGGAGGGCTGTGTAGGTCAACAACCTCACTTGTTCTCCAGAGCCATCTGAATCCAGGGACCAGATATACATAAGGATGACTGGAGATGACCCAGGATGAGGCAATTGGGGTTAAATGATTTGCCCAAGGTCACACAGTTAGTGAGGGTCAAGTGAATGAGGTGGGATTTGAACTCAGGCCCACCTCCAGGAGGTGCTCTGGTGCTCTATCCACTGCACCACCTAGCTGCCCACTCAAGGGGACTGACATTCAGAGAAAGAAGTTGTCTGTGAAATGGAGGGATCTGGACTAGAATATATAAACTTGAGCACTGGAAAGGATCTTTGAGGATATCTGGTTAAAACATTTCATAATACCCAAACATTTGCAGGGACAAGGAAATGCCTAACTTCAACCAAGTTACTGACAGTTCTCTGTGGGGAAATCTCTCCTTACCTGCCTCACCTACTGATCATAATTTTGGATCAGCCTTCTCTAGAGCTCTGCACATGCATTTAATTCTCTTCCTAGGGGGCAACTCTTTAAATATCCAAAACCTGCCAGTGCCTTCAGCCATTCCTCAAACATGACAGCAGGCTGCTTCTCGGCTTGGGGCTCCTTATACAAAATGTGGAAACTGAACCCTCCCTCTGCTTGTCCAGCAGAAACCTGAGCCTTTCCTTTAGCCCAGCTGACTTTTCACAAGAATTTTTTAAAAATAAATATTAAGAAACAGGCATCAGGGTGTCAGAAAATCTGAGTTCAAATCTTCAAATGCTACTTACTATTTGTAACCTTGAGCAAGCCCCTTTCTATCTCTGATCAAGTTTCCTCATCTGCAAAATGACGGGGGTTGGATATGATGACCTCTTACTGTCCCTGCAATCCTAAATCTATCTCCCTACAGTGTGTTCCTCAGCTCCCTCTCCCACACTTGTGCCCTCAAACAGCTGCCTGCCTCTTTTATTTCCTTATCCTGGCCTTCCTCCAGATGCATTCTTTATCTTTAAAGGCTTTTCCAGCTTTAAAATTGAACCACACCATCATTTTCTCTTTACCCTCACCATCCCATCACCCTAGGCTCCATACCTAGGTTTTTTTTTTTAATTATTTTTAGTTGTTCTACCAGCACTTAAAAATGTCTTATTGATGTTCTTTTTAAAAAAACAAACACACACTGCTATCGCTTCCCACCACCAATTGAGGCCCTTCCTCACAACAGAGTGGAGCTAAGCAAAACCAAGTGACCCACTGGCTGGGTTGGCAAGACTACATACCTAGCTTTTTGGGTACCCAGTCCAAGCCAAAGGTAAACTTCTTGATCTGGATAACCAGGTAGTCAGGGAACGAGGCAAATCGTGTTGTCCTGAGGAAGAGAAAGGCCTTACACATGAGGAATCCCAGGCTTTCCCTTTCCTATTCCTGAGACATTCCTTCTCTTAAGTTCAGCTCTTCTTGGGCAAGAGGGTCTTACAAAGGCCTTATAAAATGCCTGCCTTCAAGAAAGCTGCTAATGCTTCTAAAGACAGGCAGCCAAAGCCTTAAGTAGGGCCATGCTGGTTCTCTGGGCAGTGAGTACAAAAAGGCAGCATTAACATTCTGAAATTCACACTGGACTGCACAGCCCCATTCCTCTCATGAACCATTCAAGTTCATCCATGTGGCTGAGCTCAAGGTGACACACTAGCAATCAAGATGGCTTTATCCCTGAATTTGGTTTCTGTGAGAAGGCAGTGCTAAGAACGTCTGACCAAGTGTGTATACAAGTGTGAGCAGGCACTTCATGGTTGGACTTTAAGAAGAAACTACCAATCCCAACCAATTCTGAAGTGAAATCCCAGTCATGAACGACAGGACCCTGGAACAGTGCTCTAAGCACCATATCCACTGGTCCAATACAAATGGGGCTTACTTTATAGCTACAGATTTAGCTTGCAGGGCTGTGCTCCAGAAGTCATCCACCTGCTCAGGGACCCCAAAGGCCTCCAGACAGGAACTAAAAGGCACCTGGGCCCGAACCAGCTCTGGCAGTGGCTGCTTCTCCTCTTCTGCTTGGCGTTTCTTCTCCTCATACTCCAAAAGCTCCTCTGGGGGCACAAAATCAAAGCTGTTCTGGTCAGCTTCCCTCTCCTGGCATGTCCCACTCAAGGCCTATTCTGGCTCCCCATTCCACCAAAGCTTAATGAGCCGCCAAGGAAGAAAACTTGAGGGACCTGACCTCTTCCTGCCTTCTAACAGACCCTGACCAGAATATTGCGGAAGGTTAACCCTCAGATCACCACCTGCACACCTCAACTGCCCCAAAGCATGGGACTACCACTGCTCTGCCTCCTCCTCTCACCCCAAGGACATGGAGAGCTCAAGCCTCCAGGTGGGTCTACTTCATTTGTAGTGCTACTGCCAACCCCGACCTTTGTTAAGGGCTGCATCCATGGGTACAGGCAGCTGCATGATATAGTCCACTCGATGGGTGTACTTGACCTTCTCCGTGGCCAGGCACTTGATCTTTTCTTCCACCAGGAATCGGAACACTTCGTTTGGGTTTTCTGAGCTTCGGCAATTCCTCTGAAGGGAAATGGGAAGGCAGGGAGGAGGAAGGATTGAGGGATCCAAGAGAGGGAATGAGGGCCTAGAGAGGAAAGGGAAGCCCACCAAGGCCTTCAGTGACACAAGGGTGAAATGGGAATCTCCCTCGTAAACCCCACCAACCAACAATGGAAGGCATCTGGTGCTTGTTGCTGGGTTTTCTTTTTGTAAATGGTATCTCTTGCCAATTTGACTATAAAGTCCCTGATGTAAGGGAATCATGTATTCCCTTCACTATTCCTCTGGTGCTCTGGACACAAGTAGTACTGCCAATTAAGAGGATTAGAATGACTGATAGAGGAAGAAATAAGAAAAAAAGAGTAAAAGAGTCCTGGAGAAGGGTTGCCTTGCCCACCCTCTGCTAATTTTTCTCCCTTCTCCAGGTCAAGGCCCCTCCTTTTACCTCAACCATATTTATAAAATGAAGGAAGAACTCCTGGGCATCCTGTTGCCGGTTAGTGGAGAACTCTGGGTGGCCTTTGCCAATGAGGGATTTGAACATTCGAGGGGCAATGCCATCCTGAATTCCCTGGACAGAGCAGAAAAATAGTTCAGCTGGTGCTCAAAGTTTGCTATCCTCCACATCAAGAATTTCCCATAGATCTTCCCTCAATTTTTGAAACAGACCCACAAAAGGATAAAACAAAACTCACCTTTTGCTCTGGCACCTGTTCCCCATCTCCAGATTCTGGTGCAGGCTTGGAGTACTCCCCTGAGAGAAGACCATGGCCCAGCTTGGCTCTAAGAGAATGTTCAAGAGTTAGCACAAGCCCCAAACTGAGTCTCAGGCCTAGGTGTCAATACTATTATGATAAATGCAAGTTCCTAACATTCATAGTGTGCCCACCACCCTACCCCCATCCTTGGGCACCTTACTCCAGGGCTCTGAAACTCACAAGAGGCAGGGTGGTATGGAGAAGAGAACACAAGGACTAAGCGCCAGAAGATACCTGCATGAGCTCCTTCACTCTCACTGGCTATGTGACTAGGGGCAAGTTACTCAACCTCCCTAAAATGGGGATAATGCCCTATCTAATTCACTGGAATGTTATGAGGAAAGTGTTTTAGAAACTGTTAAGTCCCAAGTAAATCCAAGCTATTGTTTTTCTTGGCTCCCTGCTATTGGTCTAAGCAAGAGTCAACTCAGGATGCCTCCAAGAGGCAAACAAATAATGGTTAAACTTCCTCCACCTCCCCCAGGACTCCCGTCACTCCACTCAGTCCGCAGGGGTCATGGCCAAAACCTAAATCCGGGTTCCTTCCATCCCCTCCACCTCAAGGCTTAGTCACATACACCTGGGTGCTGAAGTCCTGGGTGGGGTCCGATGGTGCATTCTGGAAGATCTTCTCCAACTTGTCCACGTACCTAGGGGCCACGAGAATGTTTACAACTCTCCAGTTCAGACCAAACTAAGGGAAAGGTCAGTGGTTACCAGTAAGCTAGAGAAAGCTATGAAAGCAGTCTAAGGAAAAGAAGGAACTTTATTTACCCCAAATGAGAATGGACCTTGGAGCCCAGAAAAACTGCCTAGCAGGATAGGATGGGCCTTCCTAGTCTCTCAATACACAGTGACTCTCTGAAACCCCTTTCGAAACAGAAGGGGAAAAAAGCAGGTTTCAGATTGGGAATCTATATACATATGTCAGTTATACCATATTAATATGTATTTGTTGGTATTCTGCATTATAAACGTTTTCCAACGATTTTTCTTCTATCTCCTCTCTTCCAAATTAGACTGTAAATTCATGGCCAAGGATTTTGTCTTAACATTTCATCTTACAGTGACTCAACTCTCTCAACCCCTTGCTGGCCTAATGGTGCTGTTTGTCAGATAATCAATTTCAAATTAAGTCCTACATAGGGCAAATAAGAGACATGGGACTGGGTTTTAGTGCTTAAGAAAAAAACCTTAAAAGAGGAATTACATGAAGGGGTCATATGGGTTTGGGAGCTGTTACTCATTCAATTCTATCCCTTTATAATGTCTGGGGTCTGCAGAGTCACAGTAAGCTTCCAAGGAACCATGCTGAGATTTGGATATAATGCAAAGCAGGGCAGGGGACTAAGGATAATCTGAGAGAATCAAGCAGGCTGTGAAATGAAAGATGAGAGATACTGAAATCCAAAGTCCTTAAGCAAAATGGCCAAAAAGTTGGGGAAGAGGAACACTCACTTTCTCTGGAAGTCAGGGATGCTGAAGAGCACTTGAACCACTGAATTGAGGTAACAGCTATTGCCTAAGTTTCGGATGCCTGTGTAACTGGGGCCATAGAGGGGCTTGAGCTGCACACTGGACTCCTGGATCAGCTCCCATTCACCAATCCGCTGGTTCATGTCAATCTCTAGCTCTGTCATTGTTTTGTCTGTCTGGGATGGGAAGAGGCAAGTCAGGTTTGGGACACATGATCTCCTCAGGTTTAACTTAACTGTATGTTATACCTCTTTGTAAAAACTATAGCATATAACACAGTGCTACACATATAGTACAAACACACAAATATCTGTTAAATCAGAGTCTTAGAGATAATCCATCTCATCCAACTCTTTACATGGTACAGAAATCCATGACAAAATATAGCCTCTGTGTGAATCAAGAATGAAAAAGTAAGTTCTGATCCTAGACAAAAATTCTTAACAGGAAATCACAGACCCTGCCCAGCTAGCAGAAGTGGTCATCCTCCAAGCACTCTCTTTCAGTGACACCCAAAGAGCAGATGCTTGGGGCCAATGCTCAAGCCCAAGGCTGCCCCAGGACTAATTTCCAGGCCTCCCGGGGCTGTAAACTCTTGAGGCAAGTGGGGGTCATGTGGGAAACAGGTGGCTCACCTTCTGCATCTTCAGCATGTCAATGCCAAAATGGGACAGGTGTTCTGCCAGATTGGGATCCAGGACCATATCATCTTCATCGTATGAGTAAACATCTAGGCACAGAGGAAGGAATGATGTTACTTATGGGTCTGATCCAGTCCCTCTAATACGAAGGGGAAGCCCTTGTGGGACTGAATGACAAAACTTATTCAGGTCACCCTCGCAAAGCCTCAAGTCAGCTAGACAAACATTTACCAAATGCTTTTTATAAGCCGTGCACTGAGCTAAAAGCTAGGGTTAAAAAGAAAGCAAAAATGGTCCCAGACTTCAAGGAGCTCACAATCGAATGAGGGAGAAAACATGAAAACAACTACTTATAAATAAGATATATGCAAATCACTTGGAAGTAATCTCAAAGGAGAAGGTATTATCTTTATTAAGGGGGACTGGGAAAGATTCTTGTAGAAACTGGAATTTTAGTTGAGACTTGAAGGAATCCAGGGAAGTCGAGAGGTGGAGATGAGGAGAGACAGTGTTCCAGGAATGAAGGGTAGCCTGTGTGTGAAAGTGAGGGCTCACCTGAGCCCCCAAAAAATTTCCTGAAAAAATGGGTGTCATTACGAGAGATCCAGTACAGCTAAAGGAAGTCGAAATGAAGATGTACATAAGAAGAAGGCAGAGACGCATCATACCCGCGCCATCAGGTGTGATGGTGCCCAGCTTGACTGCCAATGGATACCCAGTTTCCTTGTAATGTTCCACTGCGTGGTTATTGCCCCCACTGCCATCAAAGTATCGACGACCACAGAGTATGGAACCATCCGTCATGTTGAGCCACAGGTTTTCCCGCATATCACACTTGGAACATTTCCAGCCACTGCCAAAACAAAACAGGGAAAAGGCTAAGCCTTCCCTATGAAACCATAATAGGGATGTGGCAGTCCAAATCTTCCTATCACCAACATAATTCCTTTTCACGGTCCCAAATATATATTCATACAATGAGGATTACAAGAGGCTTAGGCAGGATATTGATTTGCCCACAATCTCCCCTCTTCACCATTGTTGATCCCTTTCCCCTAACTCTCCAAACCCGAAAGAGTGCCTTCTCTTTCCCCACTGAGATGCTAACTACACTGTCTGTAGAAGCCACAGGGCTAGGTCTCACCAGGGAGGGATTCTGGCAGGATTCTCCAGCTGTTTGAGATTGAAGGCATGCTTGGAGACTTGCCGCACCTCCCCATCCCAAGCCTGCACCTCCTGTTTCCGTGAGGCAGAGTCTGCTGACAGCAGGGCCTCCACTGCACTGGTGATCTGACAGAGCAGACAGAAGGGAACTGGCGTCAGAGGCAGAACACGATGCCTAACTCTAGACACTGTTCTACCTTTGTTACTCCAGGCCCTCCTATCTCCCACCAGCCTTGGGCTCTCTGGTGCCAGGGTGGGGAGGGATGTCCATACCCGGTCTCTGGCCATCTCAGGCAGCCCTCCCAGCCCATCTCGGGCAATCTCCAAGTAGTCTGGTAAAATGACAATCTTCACATCCTCATCATATTCAAACTTCTCTGTGATGTCAAACCCGCCTTCCACACCTGGTAGGCAAGAAGAAGAAGAAGGCAAATAGGGCAACAGCTGAGGTTTAGTGACCCAGAGGAGCCTAGATCCCTGGCCCTCCCCACCTGCTGGATTTTCACCTCCTCCAAAACTGAGTGGACCTCAGATCAGGGCCCCTTCCTTGGAGGCAGTCCACATGGCAATGACAAGAAATGGGTCATACTAGGAGAAAGAACAAGGAAATGGTGTTGTGCAGAATGCTCACCAATAGCAAGGCGAGTAGGCTTCTTCCTAGGGGGATCTCCAGTACCTGAAGTGGAATCATCTTCTTTCTACAATGAGGCAGGGAGGACAGGGTCAATGCCAGAGCCATAGGAATAAATATAATGTATTGAGAAAATCTGAGGAAAGAACTGAACTGGCATGGGAGAAAACAATGGAATGTTGTAGGGAAAAATACACTGAATGAAAATGGATTAAAAAAAACCCCTGAGAAACAAGGATAAGGTTAGCAGAAATTGCAATGACAACAGACCACTGAAAACAATTCAAAATGCTAGACTCCAAGTTCTACAAGTTCATTTGGAATGTGCTCAACATGAATGTGCCCCCTAGATCATCCCTATCCACCTTACCGGACGTCGGGTCCTTTGGAGGTGAAGGTAGACCCGCTGACCAGTCTTGCAGTAGTGCTTCTCAACATACTGCTTTCCAAAGCCCAGAAAGGTATTCATGCAAATGTACAGACCACCCTCGGACTCCTAAGAGATGAGATATAGGAGAAGAGGTAGGTGAAAGCTGGCCAGACAGGCTCCCCAAAGGGATGGGATCCATATTAAGATTCTAACATTATTTAACTGAACCATGCTATTTTTAGATTTATGTCAGACAGACATGAGGAGGGGTTGGTTTTTAAATAGTAATCCAAAGCAGGCATATACCCTCCCAAAAAAATTGTTTAGACAAATAAACCTGCAAAGATTAGTACCTGCAATAAAATAAAAGATAGAGAACATCTTTTTTCAAGTCTTAATCTCTGAATGTTTTATACATCCTTTGACTTCAAAATAATACAATGCATTTTAATATTACACTGTAGACTGAGACAAAACACTGCATTTGAAAGAAAAGAAGGAAGCACCAAAAGATATCAAAGTTCATAGAAAAGTAAATAAAGAAACAAAAATACTTGTGAATACACGAACACATATACATATACACATTGCATTCAAATATTTAGAAGGATAAGAATCAATATGGACCAAAATACCGTTTCCAAGGAAAACTGATTATCACATTTTTAAAAACAATGTTAACATTATGTTCTTTATTAAGAAAAAAACTGGAGCTTACTCCTTTATTTCTGTGCTTAGATATTCAATTATAATTACTACATTCATCTACAAAAGTTTCTCCTTTACTTGGCTAGCTATAAAAATATAAATGATACAGACCCGTTCTAATTCCTATTTGTCATTTAGAACAAAAATACTAGAGAAGTTATATACAATTTGCCCTTATCAATCCACACAAAGCTTAAGTGGTTAATTTAAAAATTTGTATGTGGAAAACTAGTTCATAATTTGATTCTAAGAGGTCAAGAGCAAAATAATTACTACAAATTCAAACCAGACTGATCATGCATCCCTAATTTAACAAGCTAGATTAAAATCTGTAGATAATTAGAATGCCAATGTTACAAGGCAAATGGAGAATTCCACATGTAGCCTTATTAGCATTAAAACCCTAAAGTATTATTTTGTTTTTGAATTGCAAAGCCTTTATTGTATAGAAATCTGAAAGCATGAAGGAGCTACACCTTCAGAACAAGTGCTACAGAATCCCCTAAGGGAAACAAAATGAACAAAACTTCTTTATTAGTCAATGCTACTTGAAGTCAGAAGTAGGAGCGCTAAAGAAACAAAATCAAACTTGCATTTTATGCTATAATCATAAGTAAAAATTAGAGCCTAATTTTAAACTTTTTCAACATCAATCCTCTCTAAACTTGTGACTGTCCATTCCATTTCAAAGCTTCCAGTCTTCTTAGAAGTGTGTCTCAAAATGCTTCCCTGAACGTTGGACTAAGTATCAAAACAAAAAGCCTAAATCTCTAGGGTCTTCTCCCTTCTCTTAGACTCAATCTTGATTTTCACCCAAAAGGTTTCTCCGGGGATGGATGGGAGGACAGGATAGATTAGGGCACCAGTTCTTTGGAGGCAACTTGAAGTTCATACTTATGTAGGGGAATATGAGATATCATATAGTGGAAGCTGGTCTAATTTTGACTTCATAAAGCACTAGGAAGTCCCAGATGTTGAAAATCTGACCCTTGAGCAATCTAGCATTGCTATCACAAAATCATCCTTCCTTTATAAAGCATAGTCAAAACATAACCCACCAGGGCCTCCCATCCATAGAAATCATATCCATTTCCAAGACCACCCTTACTGAGAAGTCACCAATGTATCCACTAAGGAAAAATACTGGGAAAGACAAGTCTCTAGTTCAATCTGTTCACACCTAAGAAAGTAAAATAGGCTTTCCTTGAGGTTATGATGGAGAAAATGGAAGAGGGTGATGACAAAATATACTTATACCCTAGTGCAAAAGGTATCACCTTCCCAGAATAAGGACTTCTACAGGCTTATAAAATCCTCACATTATAGAGAATAGGACGTCAAGGAAAATCCTGGGCCTTCACAGAGATCCGAACCACCCCTAACACTTCATACTTCACAACATTCGTACGCTTTTCACACACAGAACTCCAACCCCACCCCAGATGGGACAACCAAGCATACCTAATGAAGATCCCACAGAGCACTCAGTCAAGTGGGCCACATTTGCTCAGGGTGAAGCTTTACTAGCTCGCTCACCTGGACCTGCTAGTTCCTTCAAAGGACAGCTGTCAAAAGGCAGAGAGTGCCCTTCTAGATTTTTTAAGCCACTGGTACAGAAATGAATAGAAGTCAACGAGAACCTGAAGGGAAATGCATTAGCCTCTTTCAAAAGTCTTTGAGAGTGGGATTATGACCTAATCCATGAACACACTAATCAATCCAATACAACAAGAATTAATAACATCTAATATTTAGTAATAATGTTAACATATAATTGTATGTAATATAAAAACATAATAGTAATAGTAATTTATATATAAATTAATAATATTTAAATAATATTTATTAACCATGTTCGAGGAACTACTTATGCGATGACAAAACAAAATCAGTCCCTGCCTTCAAGGAGTTTACCTTCTACTTACAACATGTAAACAGATAAATAAACACACCTACAAGGTGAAGAGCAAGAAAGCTAAACACCTACACTAGGCAAGCGCCATACCTGCATCATTTCATGGAAGTTCTAGCTCTCCCAAGCAAAAAGTGTGTCCAGCTCCATTCAGAGGAATCCCCTCCCCAAGCCTCAGGAGGAGCTCTCCCAGACCACAAAATCACGATGGCTGCCACTACGAAGAGGCTAGATAAAAACCCGAAAGCAGCCACCCCAACCCTGACGATGCAAGTGCGGAGGCCGCCCCCCGGGCACGATGGTGCCAAGCACGAGCCCATCGGGCTGAACGCTGCACGCACAGGGAGGGTCACACCCAGGGTACTGCCCTCTCCTCCTGACCACCCCGCACGGCAAGCTTTCCGTTCCTCTATTATCTCCGCTTAACAACGGAATACAGAGGAAAAGAGGCACTGGGTGGCCAGCATGGAGCGTGGTGTGTGGGTGGAGGCTGTGTGAAGGGTCTAAGGCAGGGCAGGAGACGAGCAAGACTCCTCTGCCTTCCTCCAAGACAAGAGCCATCTTTCGGCACCCTCCTCTGCTCCTGCGGGAGCTCTAAGAGATCCACAGGTCAGCGGGGGGACGCGAAGGGAAGCGGACGAAAGAGGACTTTGTCGCCAGTACTCGGACTTGTATTTGCATTTCATGATCCAATCTCAGCCCCTTCCCACGAGATGGCACTCAGGCCTCCCCCCTCACTTGGAGAAGGCGCAGGGCACAGTTAAAACTCCCCCCGGGGCAGCCTGGGCGGGTGTGGGGACGGGGGGAAGGGAGATGCGGGAGAAAAGGCAAAGCTCTCATCGGACTACCACTCCCGATGGGCCCCACGCGCCCAGCGAGAACCCTCCAGCCGGTAGCCGGGACCGCTCGGGACATGTAGTTCTTTGGCTAGGGCGCACCTGAGGCTTCAAACGACAGAGAAAAGCCACGGGCGACTACAACCCCCAGAGTGCTCCGCAGGACGGGGGAAAAAGGGGTGGCTAAGGCGCCCTTGGGTGCGGTAGTCGTTTACGGCCCTATGCTCGTGCGTGTTAACGGCGGAAGAGGGCGCGGAGGACTACGAATCCCATGGTGCTTTGCAGTAGCCCGATCGTGCAGGCCCCGGCAGAATGACCACGGCGATGCTCGCCGCAGGCGTGGGGAGTGGGCTTACCGGCGTGTCGAAGGAGAAGGCGCATTCGTCTTTGTGAACCCGATCTCCGGCCTTGGGGACCCGGATAGTTGGTAAGACGGACAGCAGCGCCTCTTCACTCAGCTCCGCCATGACACCGGCAGCAGCGCTCCCACACAGAACGACTCCCGCGACTCCCACGGTTCCTCGCCCCTACTACCTCAACCAATCCGTAACCCACCCCGGGCGCATGCGCACTAAAAAGAGACGCGCGCGCCTGGCGGTTAGATAAAATCGCTCTCCTCTGCTTTCTGTGGAAGCCAATGAAAAGCGCTCCTGCAGCAATTGACAGCTGAATCAGCCAATCCTCGGCCTCCAGAGAAAGAACTCCAACGGGATTGCGAGGCCGGGAGCGAAGTTTTTGCTCTCCTGACTGTGCCACCTCTTGTCGCCCCCTCACGCGCCTTCGGCTGACCAATCCACGCCTACTTTTCAAGTAATTGACAGACATTTTAACAAATCGTCCCGTGAAACGTTTGCTGGGAATGGTCTAATCGAAAAAATGGGAGGACTGGGACAGTAGCTTTCACGGCATTTGGAGAGCGGTTTCTGATGAGGAGAAAACCTTGGTGTGGAGATATATGATTGATAGTAACCCTAACCAATAGCTTCTATTGGATGAATTTTCTTCCAGGGTGGAAGTGGTGGAAGGGTGGAGAAGCCATTAACCTGTCAAAGCTTGTAATGATGTCTGATCATTCATACTTTACCTATACTTTTTTTAATTGTTCCGTTCTTCATTAAAACTCTAAATGAGAGCCTATGCGAAATTGAGTGCATTAAACACTTTTGCAGGGATTTAAGGGATGACAGCCGGCAGGAACTAGAGGGAAATCCATTTAATTAATGAAAGACTCCCTTGGAGATGGAGCTAAGGGCTTTCATTAGAGTAGGAGGGCTTTCTGGAGCGGAGCCCCACTTTAAATGCCTATTGGCCCCCGTGGTGCGAGAGACAGACACTTCCCGGGTCCAATAAAAGCCCGTAGTGGCAAGAGGCGTCTTACGTACGAGAGGGTGGCCCGAGGTTCAGCCAATCAGAGCGGACCAGGGGGCGTGGCGGGGGGTTTGAAACGCCACTTCGAGAAGTCAGGACCGAGAGCTAACAGATCCACCAGAAAAGTCCGACTCCCAAAGGTGATAGAGCTCCCGGGGCTTGGGGGCCACCGTCCCCTCTGCGCTCCCTCTTTCTCCGCCTGGACCTTTTGTCTGGGCGGCGCTGGGGCCTCCACTCCGAGGAAACCAAGGGAGTCAGAAGTCGAAGGTCACGGAAAGGTGTCCGAGACGTGAGCCGCCCCCTTTCTCCTCGCAGGTCCTCCGGTTCTCCTGCGCTCGTGGGCAGCCGGCCGGCGGAGCCGCGAGGATGGGCTCGGCCAACAGCGTCCCGGCCACCCCGGCCCGCCCTGTGCCGTGCAACAAGCATCTGGCGCACGTAGCGGACCCTCGTTCTCCCAGCGCAGGCATTCTGCGCACCCCCATCCAGGTACCGGGGAGGTGGGGCCCCTGGTCCCTCTGGGGAGTCGGTGGGGGAGCGCTGGCCCTCCTGCTGCCCTGCGCCTGAGCGTGGGACCGTCTAGTCCAGCTTCCTTATTTTACAGACGGAAAACTGAGGCTCCGAGAGGTGAGAGGAATGGCCCAAGGGGCATCGCGGCAGACCCTAAATTTCTGATTCTTTCCCGTTCTGCCCTAGCTCCCTCCGCTGAATTTGTAGCCGGAGGCCCGAGTCCCAAGCACAAAAGTTCCCCCATTGCCTGCTTGTGTGGCCATCGTTGTCATCGTAACGTTTATACGGCGCTCACCGTGTGCCAAACACTGTGCTGAGTGTTTTACGGATATTTGATTGGATCCTCACAACAACCCTGGGAGGCTGGTGCTGCGCTTATCCCTATTTTACAGATGAGGAGACTGGCGAACGGAAGTTAAATGTCTTGCCCAGGCTCACACAGCAAGCCTTTGAGGCTGGATTTGAATTCTGTCCACTGTGCCAAGAGCTGCCTCTGATGATCATGAACACATCACCTAATCTCTCTCCGAGCCTGATTTTTCTCTATATTTATCTATATGCCAAGGGTGATGATAAAGCCTGCAAAGGGATGTATAATGCGAATGTTCAGTTGGTGGGGCTGTATTATTGGAGATCATAGGAGAGGAGATGGAGAAGGTGGGGGCTACCCCAGCTCTGACAACTCACCTAGGTTCTCTCATATTGGCAGGTGGAGAGTTCACCACAACCAAGTCCCACTGCCATGGAACAGCAGCGGGAAGTGGAGACCAAGAATACACAACAACCTCAGGGCTCAGATCCCCGGTCTCCCACATTTGGCATTATCCGAACACCTATGAAGACCAGCACAGGAGGTATGTATTGCACCCAGGACCGAGAGAGGCCTGTTAGATAGAGTTGTTTCCCATAATACTACCCCCTGTACAGAGCTTTTTTCTCCTTTCTAAAGAAACCAAGGTTTCTCTTCCCTATTTCCACCTCTCCTTCCTGTCCCCTAATGCCTTTCTGTCCCATGGATTTTTGTCCCTTGCTAATTGGATTCTGGTCCTCATCTAACCTTTGGACTCATCTTCATCCCCACTTTAAGTCAGGAGTTCTTAATCTGGGAATCTGTGAACATTTTAAAAAATATTTTGAAGACTATTTCAAAATAATTGGTTTCCTTTGTATTTCTAATGCATTTTATACATTAAAAAAAAGTATTCTGCAAAGGGGGTCCATAAGCTTTCCCAGAGTGTCAGAGCATACAAAAAACTTTAAAACCCCTACTCCAGTGACAAGATTCTTGCTTTCTATGCTCTGCTTATATGAATTAGAGTGTGGAAACGGTTCTTAGCTCAAGCTTGTCTCTTCCAGATGCTCCAAACCAGTTGATAAAGCAGCTTAGTGAGGCCTTTGGAGCTGAAGCCTCTAAGCCAAAGCATTCCACTGAGCTGGCCCTACCTGTGAAGTTTTCATCACAGCCTGAGCAGGACTTGTCTATGGATACTCCACTATCCCTTGAATGCCAGAAACTACCAGCCTCCCTGAGCCAAACTGAGATTTGCCGCAAACAGGCAAACACTACAGAAATAACTGAACAGCCTCCAGCACTTCAAATGACCAGCCAGGACCCGGACAAGTTCTTGAGAGGTTCTGAGACTCCTTGTTCCTCAGGTACAAGACACTAGTGGGAGGAAAAGTAGCAAACAAGTTTTCCTTCAGAGTAAGAAGCTCCTTATGTAATGAAGGGAGTGACATACCTTGGAGGTGAGTATATTTAGGACAATTCTGATTTTGATCTCTCCCTTCACCCTACCACCATTCAGGTTCTAAGCCCTCGAGAAGGAAACCTGCTGGCAAGGTCCTAGGAAGATCACCTCTCACCACCCTGCAGGATGATAATTCCCCTGGTCCCCTGATGCCTCGGCAGGTAAAGGTTGTGGGGAAAAAGGGGATTTAACTGAGGAGGGTTGTCACTTAGCAGAGTATATTCTTTCTCTGGAATTGCTTCTCTTGAGCCTCCCATCTCTCTCCTCTATAGAGTAAATGGTCCACAGTGCTGAGTGAGAATGTGGGAGAACGGAAAGAAGGAGCTATTCTGGGAACTGGACACCCTCTGAAGATCACTGCATGGACCTGGAACCAGGGTCATAACAAAGAGAACCAGCATTGTCCCTTGGTTGAGAACTAGGTCTTAATTCTCTCTATTCCTGCACTTTGCTGCTTCATTTTATCTCTTCCCTTAATAGCCCAGAGATGAACCCATTCATTTATCTTGCCTCCCCATAAAATTGAGATAATCCACTATGGAGAAGAAAGTGTGTCTTGTCTTGTCAACCATTATTTCCCTATTCCCCTTATCTCTGAGTTCCAGTTAATTCCCTCATCCCCTCTTGTACAGCGTGTGTTTGATGTATGTATGATTTCTTCTATATTAAAGAAAATGTTTAAAAACTTAGAAGTGGTTATCAAAGGACTAAGTCTCCAGGTACAGGGACAGTGACTTAAGGAACTGGAGAAAAGTCTGGGAGTCACCAATTAATACAGTGAGGTTAAGCTATTGAATGATTAGGAAAAATCATAGATAGTATTACTATCCCAACTCCAATAATGATCATGAAATCATATGTAACCACTCTTACATGCTTACTTTCTCACTGTAAAATGAGAAAAACATGGGATAAAATATTTTTGAAAAGCTATATATTTATCAAGGATATTCTCCTGAATATCTGAATGAGAAACAGACAAGCTTTCACAACTTTCTACAGCAAAACCACATTTTCAGTCATAGTTAATTAAAAGATATAAAGATAATTAGATAATTGAATCTATTATGAGTGTTGATTTATTTTTTTTAATTTTTCTCAGAATAAAATGCAACCAGCATTCTGAAGTCTCCCATGCAATGCAGAGTATAGATTTGGAGTCAGAAATTGGGCTACAAAAATCTCTTCAGTTCTCATCCTTCTTGACCTCTGCAAGATGTAACATTATTGATTACCTTCTCCTGGATATTTTTCTCTCTAGATTTCGTGACTCTAATCCCTTCAGTTTTCTCTCTTACCTGATCTTCATCTGTCAGTGAGTGTCCACTAATACTCTTAGGCTCTTTTTTCTTCTCTGTCTATAGAAGCTTGCATGAGTTAAATTGTTACCCAAATCTTACTTTCTCCCGAGTGCCAATCATCATACTAACTGCCTAATAAGCATCTTGAACTGGGTGTCCTATGGTCATCTCAAACTCAACATATCCAAAACAGAACACATCACATTCCCATTAAAACCCTGCCCTCTTTTGAATTATTACTGATGAGGGCCCCATCGTCTTGCTGTTCTCTTGAGCTTCCAACTTTGATGTCATCTTTGACTCTTACAACATCTCGCATCTATGCCCTCTTCTCCCATTCAGATAACTACCACAATAAGTCAGGTTTTTGTTACCCAGATTATTGCAATAGCCTTAATCTTCCTTCCTTCCTTCCTTCCTTCCTTCCTTCCTTTCTTTCTTCCTTTCTTTCTTCCTTCCTTCCTTCCTTCCTTCCTTCTTTCCTTTCTTTCTTTCTTTCTCTCCCTTCCGCCCTCTCTCTCTTCTCCTCCTTCCCTCCTCCCCTCCTTTCTCTCCCCCCTTCCCTTCCCTTTCTTTCCCTTTCCTTCCCTTCTCCAGATTATTGCAATAGCCTTCTAATTTTGATCCATATCTCAAAACTCTCCTTAATCTTTCTTCCACTCAGCTACTAAAGTGATTGTTTTCCTAAAATGCAAGTCTTACACCTTGACTCACTGCCCAATAAACTCCAGTGATTCCTTGTTCCTTCCAGGATAAAGCAGAAAGTCCTCAGCATTTAAGTCTTTTCACATATTCCTACATTTCCAGTTTCCTTTTATATTATTTCGCTCTGCACTTCATGATCCAGCTGCCTACATATGTATGCACACACAGAACCTTCCACCTTTGAGCCTTTGCACTGGCTGTCCCTATGTCTGGAATGCTCTTTCCTCTCTTTTAATCTCCCTTACTTTCTTTAAGACATAATTCAAATCCCACTTTCTTCAGTAGGCCTTTCTCACTCTCCCCAGCTTCTTATAATATACCTGGTTATTTCCATGTCTCCCCCATAGGAACGTGAGCTCCTTGAGGGCAGGAGCTGCTTTTGCATTTCATTGTGCCCGCAGTTGTTAAGCACTGTGCAAACATTAACAAATGTTTAACTATTCCTGTGACCTTAAACAAGTCATATAACCTGTACATGTTGGCCTCCTCCTTTGTAAAATGAAGGGGGCTGTACTCAGTAGCTTCTAAGGTCCCTGCCAGTTCTAACTATGACAGGGTCTTCCTGCAAGATGATGGAGTAGGAAAAAAATAAGGGAGCCAAGGTTGTCCAAGTCCCGTCAAAATGGGATGCCCATCAACTAGGGGATGGCTGAACAAGCTGTGGTATGTGAATGTAATGGAATATTATTGTTCCATAAGAAATGATGAGCCAGCCAATTTCAGAAAAACCTGGAAAGGCTTACATGAACTGATATTCCGTGAAGTGAGCAGAACCAGAAGAACACTGTACAGAGTAATAGCCACATTGCATGGTGACTAATTTTGATAGACTTGGCTCTTCTCAACAATGCAAGGATCTAAGACAACTCTAATATGCTATTCATATCCAGAAAAAGAACTATGGCGTCTGAATACAGATTGAAGCATACTATTTGTTCTCTCTTTTTTTTTGTTTCTTCTTTCTTGTGGTTTATCCCATTGGTTTTCTTTGCAGCATGACTAATAAGAAAATATGTTTAATATGAATGTGTATGTATAGTTTATATCAGATTGTATGCCATCTTGGGGAGGAGGAGGGGGGGAGAAAATTTAGTACTCAAAATGGAGGTGAATGTTGAAAACTAAAAATAAGTAAATAAATAAAATCCAAATCCCCTCAAAACAGAAAAGCTACTCTGTGCCCTTCTCTATCCCCTTTATTTCCTCAAAAGCAAGAAATATTTGAAAAAATCATGTGAAGAAGATACTGTTTTTCAATCATGTCCAACTCTTCATGACCCCATTTGGAGTTTCTTTGCAAAGATACTGGAGTCATTGGGCATTTCCTTCAATTCATTTTACAGATGAGAAAACTGAAGCAAACAGGGTTTAGTGAGTTGCCCAGGGTCACACAGTAAATGGAGGCCCGGTTTGAACTCAGAAACATGAGTCTCTCTGACTCCAGGTTCAGTACTCTATTTCTTGTGCCACCTTGCTGCCCCAAGAGATAATGTAGTGACTGCCAAAAAAGTCATGCTATCCTGATTCCCTGGAATGCCAGACCTGCCTCCCTACTCTCCCACTGTTACCTCCAATCTTCATGTGACTCCCTTCAGCCCAAGCAGAGCCATCCAATACCTCCTATTCCCCCACCTCTTTGGGTTTAGAAGGCAAGAGATGCTGAGACCTACCTATTTGCTGCCCATCCAATCTCCTCTTTACACCAGAACTCTGGGAGCACCTCTATTACTTTTGCCCCAGCTAAGAGGAGTCCCTGTTTCCCCAGGGACTTCTATGTCTAAATATGCCTCAGAATTCCTCACCTCAAACACAATCAAAGTTTTTTAATGCCCCAACTTGCCAGAACAGTGAGGAGACTCTTTGACCTCCCCACTTCCCCCATTTCAAAAGTAGAGGAAATCCCTCTGCCACCTTCCATTCCTGCATTCAAACAAAGCCCCAGATACTCCCGCAACAACTCTGCTGGAAGTTAAGCTTCCTTTCTACTGTTCTCACTATTCCTACCCCACAAAAGAAGCAGAGTGGAGTCACCAGTACCATTACTTTCAGCCACCAACCAGGACCCCAAGGACTCCATTCTGTTCCCATCCTGAACAAAGGATCAAAGTCCCCACTCTCTTTTGGTATCATGCCAAGGAAGAGCAGTGGCAATTCTCTTTGATTCTCCCCAGCCCCTGCCCTAAGCAGAAGGGAATCACCTAACCCCCATGCCTATACTTTTTAGGCCAACCTCATTCCCGAATGGAAAAACAAGTCGCAAAGTTTCAAAAATTCAGACTCTCCGAAGTGGGAAGAAGCACAAAGGTCATACAATTAAGAATCAATCTTTACAAGCATCCCTTCTGGATCAACAATCATTCAGCTTTGACTTCCAGTGAGAGGGAAGCCACTTCTCCTGAGGCAGTCAATTCCATTTGGGGATACCTCTAAAGGTGCAGTTCTCTTGCTTCCAACCTAGACTTATGACTTTGCTGTTTCACCAGTTGTTCCCACCTCTGTGCTTACAGGCCTAGCAAAATAAGTCTACTAGCCTTATTCCTTATGACCACCCTTCAGATACTTGAAGTGAACTATCGTGTCCTAGCTAAGTTTTCTCCTTTCTAGTTTAAACATCTCCATTCCTTCCTTCCATTGACGTTCACATAATATAATCTCGAGGCTTTTGCCACCCCAGTCACCCTCCTCTGGATATTTTCCAGCTCCATGTCTTTTTAAATTAGTGCTACTCATCGTGACAACTTGAGGGTCATTTCTGACTTCCAGAAGTTTTAAAACGAAGAGACTTGATCAGTTTTTCCCACCCCTTTCAATCATTCATTTGGTGATAGTCCCATCACTCTCTGTCCTTCCTCCTCAGACGCTGGCCCAATTCTGAAAGTTTAAGAATTTTATTTTAAGAATCAATTAAACAAACAAATAGTTATTAAGCATCTACTTTGTGCCAGGCACTATGTTCAGCTCTGGGGATACAAAAAGAGGCAAAAATCAGTCCCCCATCCTCAATGATTTTATAATCCAAAGAAAAACATTGATAAACTGGACAGTGTCCAAAAAAGTCAACCAGTGAAGGATCTTGAAGTGACAGAGTTCTGAGCTTGAAGTCACAAAGATTTGAGTTTGAATCTTACTTGAGGCAGTTAATAGCTGTGTGTCTCTAGGCAAGTCTCTTTCTCATCTATAAAATGGGGATAATTATAGTACCTCTGATACAAGGTTATTGTAAGGATCAAATGAAATGACATATAAAGGGTTTTGCAAACTTTAAAGTACTATGTAAGTGTCAGTTATAATTCTCAGTTGACCCAACTGAGAATATAGAAGGTTTTGGTGGGGAGTAAGAGACATAATAGCTCCCTTTAAATGTCTGAAGGGATATCATGTGGAGCATAGACTGGGCTCCTTGGCTCCAGAATTCAGAACTAGAAACTGTAGGTGGAAGAGGAAAAGAAGGTCATTTAGACTTGACATCAGGAGCTTACTAAAACAGAGTTTTCCAAAAGTGCAAAAGACTGTGTCCAAAGGTGATCAGTTCCCCCTTGTATCACATCTCTATTCGTGGCCATTACCACCCCACTCATTTGGTGCCTACCAAGAATGAGAAGGAAAACACTGTGCTAGAATGGAAAGGATGTTGGACCTGGATTCACATCCCACTCTCTGCCACTTACTCCCCATGCAACTTGGACAAATCACTTCATCTCCATCAACCTCATCCGTAAAATGGGAACAATGATACCTGGAGTTATTACCTCACAGACTAGCTAGGGTGTTCAAACGAGATGTAGCTCAGGAGGATTCATTTATGCAAAGCCCTTTGCAAAACCCAAAGCACTACAGAATGATTATTTTCGGCACTCTCCCTGGGTTTTATCTCCTCTCTTTCTTGCTATTCTACTTCAAAGCAGCAAGTTCTTCCAGCCTCCAACCATTTATTTTGCTAAATATTTCCCAATGACCTTTTAATCTGGTTCAAGCAGAACTTGAGAGTGTTGTAAGACTGTGGGTCATGGGCTATGAGGGTGGGTTGGGGTGGGGGAAGCCAGTAGTGTTTGACAGCTGTACCCTAGATCTTTCACTTTGCTCTCTAGGACAGAATTTTGACATACTTAGGTGTTAGATGTGTTATGACGATAGTACTAGCAGAAATAACAAACATAGCACACTCTTTTCAAGACACAACAAAAACCCCCCATTCTTTCTTGAAGCCAAGTTTTCCAGACTCCAGCCAGATCTCGCTGTGCTTGAGTAAGGAGGATGATATGTTACAAAGGGAAAAGGGAGGAGGAGATCTCTCCACATCTTCTCCAAATGTTAGGCTCTTGGAAAAATGTTACAGATGAACAGTGATTTGGGTCCAGTATTGAAGATGGATTTGAGAAATTGCCATGCTTTCAACAATCCCTAGTAATTTTCTGCAACAAAACTTCTCCCTTTAATACCTGCATTCATTCAATGATTCTATATAGCTGTGAAATGACTATCACTATCTGGAAAAGTCAAATTTGTGGGAGACCCACAGGAGAATGGAAAGGTATATGCTGGGCATGGATAAGCAATGGCATATTACCAGGGATGATTTGTATGCAGACATAAGCACAATTGATCGGTGGAGTTTTCCAATCAACTTGATGAGCTTCCTCAGCAGTCAGCCTATATTTAGGGCTTTTGAAAAAGCCTCTTTCTGTTGCTTCAGAGTATGAAGAAGACAAAAATAATTGCTGATTAGAATCAGAGGTATATTGGCACCTTGTGGTATCTTCTGTGGAATGCATTTCAGGGACCAGAGCTGACCCTGGATGATTTGTTTGGCAGAGTCTTGTGAGAATGGATTCATGAAGCATTTAATCTACAAGCATTTCTTAAGCTCCTATTGTGCTAGGGACTGAGGGCACAAAGACAAAAAGGGAACATTCCTTGTTCTCAAGGAGCTCTGTTCTAGCAGGGAAGATGACGTATATTAAGTATGTAGCAAAAGAAGTATGTGGTAATTTTTTTAGAATGGAGAGCTCCAACAACTAGAGGGAATAAGGCTTCATGGGGAAGATAGAATTTAAACTGAGTTTTGAAGGAAACCAGGAATTCTAAAAGGAGGAGTTGAAGACAGATATGTGTGTGTGTACACATATATATGTATACACACACATATACATTGTATGTATGTGTATATAGCCATAGGTGTGTGTGTATATATATATATATATATATATATATATATATATGTGTGTGTGTGTGTGTGTGTGTGTGTGTGTGTGTGTGTGTGTGTGTATGTGTGTGTGTGTGTATTTATTTTGTCCTAGCTATAGAGGGAGCTCTATGTATGAACCGTAAGGCTATTCTGGCTGGACTACAGAGTCAAGCAAATGTAGGTAGGGTCAGGTTGCGAAAGGTTTTAAAAGGCAGGCAAAAGCGTTTATATTTGATCCCAAAGTCAATGAGGGGAAGAAGAAAAAAACATTTACTAAGTGCCTACTGTGTACCAGGCATAGTGCTTTACAAAAACCTGGGAGAGAGATACTATTATCATTCCCTTTTCACTACTGAGGAAACTGAGGCAGACAGAGTTGAATGACTTCCTCTGAGTCACACAGTAAGTGACTGAGGCTAGATTTGAACTCAGATGTTCCTGACCCCAGGCCCAGTGATCTAGCCACTGTGCTGCTTCATTGCCTCTCTGTAGAGAATCATACGTGATCCGCATAGGAATTAACATGGTGAGAGCTAAGTTTTAGAAATTTCACTTAACACTTCTAGCCAAGTTGGTTTCTTACATGGAGGTAAGCAACTCAGTTCTCAAATCCCTATTCTAACAATAACTTTAAAATAATACTAGATGGAATAAGGATCAATAAATCCAAGGTGCAGCTACAGTGGCTTCTTTTCACCTTGTTCATTATTCAGTCATGTCTGATTCTTCATGACCCCACAGGGCATATCACACCAATGCCGTCCTTGGATTTTTCTGGGCAGATGATACTGGAATGGTTTGCTACTTTCTTCTCCAGTGATTAAGGCAAATAGAGGTTAAGTGACTTGCCTAGGGTCACACAGTTAATAAGTGTCTCAGGCCACATTTGAACTCAGGTCTTCCTGACTCCAGGTTCAGAACTCTATCCACTCAGTCATATCGAGCTGCCCCTTAAACTCCACAAAACTTCAGCCAGAAGCCTGCAGGCTTCAGGAAAAGGGAACTTCCAGAAAAGTCAGCACGTACACCAGTCTCCCAGCATGTAAGAGACCAGGTAAAGACAGGTGTAGCCCACCAGGGTATGCTAGCTGAATGCAACTCACAGCAAGGACTTTGTAAGCAACCATCTTGGCCAGAAGTATTAAGTGATTTTTCTAAAGCACAGCTCTCACCACATCAGTCTCTTAGAGTATGCCTATGCTCCTGCTAATATGCAGGCCCTTGGATTCCAGGGTCCCTAGCCATTTGTTCTGAGATGCTATAGAGGGCCCTGAAAAGCCGGCATCTGAACTTCACAGGTTCCAAGGGACCTAGTTCTGGGACACAGAGGAATCTTGTCCTCTTCTAAGGGTACAGGTACCAAGGTAAGGAACAAGCAGGGCCTCACAAAAGCACAGCAGAAGACAAGGCTTGGTCCTGGCACAAAGCCCCAATTTAGAAAAGATAGCAAGAGAGATGAGTAAACTGAATGACTGCCCTTATAAAAACATTATTATAGGTCTAAAAATATTTTTTTTAATCCAGCTAAGAAAAGAAATACTCCATAACAGCTACAGTCAGAGACTCAAAGGGAAAAAAAGTGGATTTCCTACAAAGACTCCATGAACACCAGGAAGAAACAAAGCAAATCATTAAAAAATAAGGGATAACTTAGATCAGAAAGTGGTAAATCTTACCCATATAACAGACTCCATGAAAATTAGAATCGAACAAAGAAAAATCAGTGACTCCAAGAGAAAGAAAGAAATATTAGATCAAATCAAGATTGAAAAAGTAAGAGAAGATATAAGATATATTAAACAACTGACCTAGAAAACAGGTTAAGGAGTAATAATTGAAGTATCATTTGGACTACCAAAAAACATGATTAAAAAACCAAACAAACAATCCTTTCTCAAGAAGTCATAAATGGTTTGTTATCCAGAAGGCAAAGTGAAGGTAGAAAGAATCCACTCATCACCTGCAGAAAGAAATCTCAGAAAAGGAAAATTCCTAGAAATGGAACAGCCAAAATCCAGAGCTTCTACGACAGAGAAAAAAAAATTGCAAACAATAAGAACTAATATGTATGTAGCAATTATTATATAATCACACTGCGCCAAGCACTTTACAATTATGGTCTCAGTTGATCCTCACAACTCTGGGAGGTAGGTGCTATTATTAAACAATCAAAAATAAAGTTCAAAGACCAAATAAAGAGCTCTGAAGAACAGATCCAGGGAAGCAGTGGAAAGAGAAAAACTGGAAATGGTGGAAGGCAGCCTTCCGAGCCATGGATGCATGGGAACTGGCTCCATGTGTGTTTCTTTACTTCCAGGTCTGCGATGTGAGAGACTGCCAAGAGTCTTCTGCTTCCTTCTAATCTGATCTGACATCTTGTCTTGCTCACAGTTGAAGAGCTCATTTTCTCTTAAGACCAAGATGTCCCAAAAGTCTTAACACAGTTTTAAAACAAAGCTGAACTAAGACTTTTGGGACATCTTGTATTTCCTGGTATACTCTAAACCAGGGTATGTGTGGGGGCGGTGAGAAACCTTCAACCTCGAGACCACATATGACCCTCTAGGTCCTCAAGTGCAGTCCTCTGACCAAATCCAAACCAGTTCTATGAAGTTCAATTCAAAAAGCCCCACTTTAAGGACCTAGATTTGTTCTGTAACGTTTGAATTCTGTCAAAGGGCCACACTTGAGGACCTAGATTTGTTCTGTGAAGTTTGAATTCCATCAAAGGGCCACACTTGAAGACCTAGAGGGCTACATGTGGCCTTGAGGCCATAGGTTCCTCAACCTTGCTACATTGTAGAACTCTTCTTTCTGTTTGCTATTTTGCTTGGATAAATGGACTTACTTGTTATTCACAATGTATGATGGTCTTTGGGGTCTATAAGGTGAAGATGGGCTAATTGGTGAGGAGAGCTAAGGACTGCCCCTCTCCCTTATGAGTGATCCAGGGACTCATATTCCTAGACCAGATATATTGGGAGGGAGGGTGGTAGATAGAGATAATTCCAGCCCAATACCCCTCTTGAATATTAGAGAACAGACTGCCTGACCTCTCTTTCCCCATTCATCTCTCACCCTAGCTACAGTCCTAGTGGTGTAGACAGAACTCTTTTATTCTTTGCAGAGATAGGTTAGATATTTAGGTATTCAGGTATTTGGACAATCCATTTACATATGTAATCTCACATATGATTGAGTTGTGATTGTAGGGGTGTACTGGATCCAGCCCATAGGGGCAATTGTTCAACCTCTGTTGTGAGCATTTACACTTCAGAAATAGTAAATGCTACAAATTAGAGCTTGATCTATTGTTGTATTGATTATCTAGACTTAAGAAAATGATGGAGAGAATGTTAACATACCAATTAAACTTCAAAGGGTGTCAGGGATCTTTTCTCTCCTAGAGAGACAGTTAAACATTTACCAGCATACCTTTGGCTTTTAGAAATGAAAAAAGGAACCATTTCAAGAGACACTGGAAAAAAGAACCGATGCAGGATAAAGTGAGCATGACCAAGAGAAGGATCATATGAAGCAAATAACATTTTAAAGTAAAACACCTTTTAAAGACTGAAAAACTCTGATCAACGCAATAACCAAGAACCACTGGAGTACTAATGAAGCATTATATTCTTGACAGAGGGCTGATCAATTCAAGATGTAGAAAGAGAAATACACCTTTGAAAATTGTCATAATGTAAATTTGTTTTGCTTTTCTACACTTATTTGTTATAAGGGGTTTTTCCTGTTTTTAACTTGGAGGAGAAGGGGTTATCGATGATGATGTTTTTTTTTAAAGTAAAAAAAGAAGAAGAGATACTGAAACTTTTATAAGAGCATAGAGAAGAACAGAAGGAAGTTCAGAAGGCATCAGAGATAGGCAAGACAGTTTTGAAAGTAATACGTTAAATTTACTACATATACCCAAATACTTTTCTACAAAGCAAGTCATATGTATACAATTCACAATTTGATCCTTTTTGAGTGTTTACAGTCCTCTCTTTGTGATCTATTTTGTTTTTAGAAATGCTCATTTTTGCGTATATTTCTTAAGCTCACAATAAAAAAATGCTGAAATTCAAACCTAGGCCACCCCCACCCCCCAAAAACGGAAAAAAATCACTTTAGCAGCTAGGAATGGAAGAGAAGCCTGAGTGAGAAAGATCAGTTAGAAGTCTTTTGCCATTGTCCAGGTGAGAGATGAGGAGAGTTTAAACGACTCTCTGTTGGCCAACAAAGAGAGCCAACAGACTGCTCTCATCCCTGTTTTAACTTTTCTGTGTTCAAAGAACAGACCAGAGTACAGTACAGTGGATTTGTCCACTAAAGGATAAGATATTCTGAGGAATATCTTCTTCCCCAGAGCATCCAGGTTCCTGTTCATTTGAATGTTCCTGATAGGTAAATATTGTGGTAGGTTGCACCTGTTTAGAAACCATTTACTGGTAACTAGTTGGCAATAGCAATATGCCACTGCCTCTCCCTCCCCTGATTCAAGAAGTTAGAAGAGGACTTTCTAATCCATGAGATGACAGCAGGCATGGCAGTAGTAGATTGTCAAGAGTTCAAGCTGAAACTCACAACAGGGGCAAACATATGGTTGCCCACATGGCCTAAAGTTGAAGTCTAGGGACAGTATTGTTCCTAAAACTCTGCATTCCAATAAGAGGAGGAAAAATTTCTAGGTTACATGATCCCACAGTCCAACTTTCTAGCAGTAAGGGGACATTTCTTGGGTAGCATCAACTTTGAGGGATTGTCTGAAGAATAACTCCAAGATCGAGAGTTTAGAGACTTGATCTTTTAGAAAATAGGTTCTGAGCAGCATGTTTTTTTTTTACCTTTACCTTTTAAAAAGATTTATTCGTGTGGCACTTACTTCTGGGAATCAGTAAAGGACTAAAGCTACAAGATGAGACAGCAGAAGACCTGTACTTTGCTTCCTATTATTAGTATAAATTGTTTGGATAAAGTCCACTGGGAAAGGGGCTCTCTATACAGTGGTTCCAAAGTGGTATATAGTCCTACATGACCTTCCATTTTATAGTCATAGAGTGACATTGTTAGTCAAGGAGGAACTGAATCATGTGGAAGAAATTTATTTCACTAGAATGTCAGAATGTGGCCTCCACTGAGCTTAAAAGATACTATGAGTAGCTTATGCATTTTCTTTATTTGTTTGTAGGCTCTTCTGAATCTTTCATATCTTCTGCATTTTTCTGTGAGGTGAAATGAAGACTGTCCTCTACTCAATATACATTTATTACCTTGAATACCTGTTCAGGAGTTAGGGATCCCATTCTTCACATTTGTGGAAACCTACACACACACATATTTGGGGATATCTCAGAGTGAATTCTGAATAAGGGTATATGAACTAAAGAGATGATGACTTTTTTTAACCACCCCTACAAGATCTGACTTGATCTGGGTAAGTACAGAGTTTAGAGGGCCCTAGGTCATAGGTTACATGCCAAAATGTGTAAAAAAGGTTGGCAAGTATTGGAGGAAGAACAAGGGATAACCTATAGACTGTCTAGGTAAATGCTGATGGGATGTTATAAGAATGAAAGAAAGGCTCCCACTGTGTCAGTAAGCTCTTCTTTGAAAGACTTATGAGAGGACACAGACAAGAGTTATACAAAGAAGTTGTAGATAGGTTATAATATGCACCATGGGAGGGAGTAGTCACATAGATAACTGTGGATTCAAAGAACTCTCAAGAAAACTATATCCCTATCCCCTGACTAACAGGAACCTGGAATCTATTCCTTGAGACAAATCTCACTTTCTTCTACTTCCTGTCTTTTCCAAAGTAGCCTGATGATTGTATTCTAGGCCTCCGATTCTGTCACCTGTTCTAGCTCCAGACTACTAAGCAGCTATCGCTACCATTATTATTTCTCTCTTAGTTCCCTCTCTCTATAACTGAGCTTTCAAGTAGAGGATTCTAAATTTGACCTGGGGAGCTTAAAATAGAACCATACCTTTTCTCTCTGATTTCACCTTTTGCTTTAGATCAGAAAGCTTAATAATTATCACCACTAGTTCATAGTTCCACCTACGCTCATTCCTTTCCCTTCTTGGGTCTCTGAAAAGTTCTTCAGGCCCTAGAGTTTTTAACCCTCCATATTGATGGAAGAGAAGCCTAGACTCCTCTTGGGTCATCTAATACAGTGTGTGAAGATTTTTGGAGGGATGAATATTGGGCCCCTTGAACAAGAGGAACGAAGGTAAGTCAGTTCACAAAGACTGCTAATACTGTAGGGCTGCCCTTTATTAAATCTGAGTTAGGAAAGAAGGGACACAAGGAAAAGGAACAAGAGTTAGCGTCCTTAAGCAGGGCACATAGAAGATTTGCCCCAGTAATGCCTACTTATACTTTCTAGGTCTGGGCTTCTGTTATGGTTGCTGAAGCTACTGGTAAGGAATCCAGGACTTTCTAAGTCCTTGCTTCCTGTCAGAGCTAGTCATCTTGCTTTGGAGACTCTGAAGGGTATTTAGAAAGGAAGGGGAAGAGGCTAGGTAGAGATTGGAATGGTCATTGAGGAAGGTGGGGGAAAGGCTGCACATACATGTAGAGTTGATGGCAGTAGGAGGGAAGGGGACCCACATGGCTGTCCTGAACCCAGGCTTTGCTACTTGTCAGCTCCTCTCTACATTTCCTAAATCCTACCTGTCCTCTAAGGGGGAAATACTGAGGAAATGGTAGCAGGTGAGTTCAAATCTTCAGCAGGGTGCGGGGTACCAGAGATCCAAGCTGTCCCCTTTATCTCCCATCTATTGCCATCCTCTTCAATTCCAGATCTTGAGGAAGCTGTCCCAGGAGCCTGTGGCCACTGCCATTCCATCAGCTGTAATCCCCAGGCAACTGACTCTGTTGTCATGGCCTGAGAGGGTCCCTAAGGAAAGGAAAGATAAGCCTCTAGTCCTCTGGGTTTGAGCAGAGAAGAGGGTATTCTAATCAATTGCAGTCTGCATCCATGGGGAAAAGAACTGTTCACTGAAAGCAAGGCTTCTCTTACCTTCAAAAGCTAATGGGATTTTGTATATGTCAAAGAGCCCATTAGAAAACGCATTCCCCTTTGTTGGGGGATGGAGGAAACCCAGGTCATTGTGGTTATAATGAAGGTGGAGGAGGGAGCTCTGGTGAAAGCTGGAGGAGGCAAGGACAACAGCAAGCAAGGCTATTCTCAGAGGCCAGGATAGTCTTAACTTATCCCTTTACATTTGGGCCAAGAACAGATCAGTGAATCCTGGGGGAAATTTCTCTGAGTACCCTGATATACCAGGATGTTTCCCAAGCTACTTAATGCTAAAGACTAGGTGAGAGAATCAGTTCTCAGATGCCCTGAGGGGCTCATTTCTGTTACTGTTGATTTGGCCTGGGCCCAGAACTGACTAGTTTGTGGCTTGGTAGTATAGAAGGGCTCACATCTAGACATTTACATTGACATCTTTCACTGTCCCCGATGAAGGAAACAGGATGGTCCTAGATCATTAGATATAAGGGGGAGAAGGGGAACTAGAAATGGAGAATTATTAAAATGTATAAATATTATACATTTAGATATGAAAAGGATTTCCAGTCATCTAATCCAATTCCCTCCCCCCACCCCATTTTAAAGATGAGAAAACTGAGACTCTGAGATGTTAAATGGCTTTGAACTCAGATCCTCTGACTCCATGACCAACAGGGATCTCTAGGAATCCTCCCACGGTTCTTCCCAACTTGATCTCTCATTGCTAGATACAGCTACTGTAGAGAGAAACAGGGACAGTAGTCGTGGAAAGATGAGAAAGAATAGGGTCCTATGCAGTCGTGTCCGACCCTTCATGACCCCATTTGGGGTTTTCTTGTCAAGGATACTGGAGAGGTTTTTCATTTTCCTCTCCAGCATACAGATTAGAAAACTAAAGTGACTTGCCCAGGGTCATATAGCTAGTAAGAATCTGAGGCTGAATTTGAACTCAGGTCTTCCTGAATCAGGCCCAACTCCCTATCCACCATGCTACCTAGTTGCTTATAATAGGATACCTGAGTGTCA
Source organism: Bettongia penicillata ogilbyi (assembly GCA_023548195.1). Classification (NCBI taxonomy): domain Eukaryota; kingdom Metazoa; phylum Chordata; class Mammalia; order Diprotodontia; family Potoroidae; genus Bettongia; species Bettongia penicillata. The sequence goes on along the minus strand of JAJHZJ010000169.1, from coordinate 5,611,615 downwards.
TAAAACCATAGAAATGGGATTCAGAAATTATATAGCCCCTTTCCACATTACAGAGAGAAAAAGTGAGACCTGAGAAGTGAAATGACCTACTAAGACCACAAAACTAATTAACAAGAGAGCCAGGAGGAGAACACTGATGTCCGGGCTCCAAGTCTAACCATCTTTCCAACTGATTTTTTTAAAGATTCCTTTAAGGAGATCATTTAAGGCAGTTAGGTGATGCAATGGATAGAGATCTCAGATACTTACAAGCTGTGTGACCCTGAACAAGTTACTTAGCTTCTGTTTGTTTTAGTTTCCTCAGCTGTAAAATGGGGATAGTAATATTAGCTACCTTGCAAGGTTATAGAGAAGATCAACTGAAATAATATTTGTAAAGTGCTCAGCACTGTGCTTGGCATATAGTAGGTACTCTTTAAATGCTTATTCCCTTTCCCTTATAATATTTGAACTTACAAGTGGTCCAGAATAATAATCTCACATTCACAAAGTACTTTACTTAAGACAACTAGTTAGCTAATAAAAGTATCATTATGTAGATAAAAAAGTGGAAATGACAGCAGTGTCTTGACTGAACAAGACAGTCCCAGACTATGGGGTGTGGTGGTCAGTGTGATCTTGTAATTGAGAGACAGTAGTATGGGGAGATAGGGGGAGCTAGATGGCACAGTGGATAGAATTCTTGGCCTGGAGTCAGGAAGACTTATCTTCCTGAGTTCAAATGTGACTTCAGTCACTTTATTAGCTGTGTGACCTTGAGCAAGTCACTTAACCCTCTTTGCCTCAGCTTCCTTATCTGTAAAATGAGTTGAAGGAGGAAATGGCAAACCACTCCAGTATCCTTGCCAAAAAAAACCTCAAATGGGATCACAAAGTGTCAGACATGACTGAAAAGGACTGAATTGAAGTATGGGGAGAAACTCCTGAGTTGCAGCTGGTAGGAAAGTTCTTGATCATGGAGGATAGGTACAAAGGTCCTAAATGGGGAAATCGAGGGTGTTGGAAGGAACCAGAGACTTAGTCTGAAGCAAAGGGTGATCTTACCCACACGTTCAGCCTTCATAGAGTCCCAGATGTTGCAGTTAAAGTCATCATAGCCAGCCAACAACAGGCGGCCACTTAGAGAAAAGGCAACTGATGTGATCCCACAGATGATGCTTTCATGTGAGTATGTGATCAGCTCCTGGTCAGCCCGCAGGTCGAAGAGACGACATGTAGCATCATCTGAGCCAGTGCAAATTGCTTCACCATTGGGGAAGAACTAAGGGGAGAGACAAGCATCTCTTTAGGGGGCTCTTTTAAAAAACCCAATCCCCTATTTTTTTTACCTTTTCCTTGACTATCCCTAGGTAATTTCCCTTCTACTTCAAGCTTGACCTTTCCCCTGTTTTCAGCCTCCTAATACAATTAGGACCCTCTCCTGAGGCAATTGGGGTTAAGTGACTTGCCCAGGGTCACACAACTAGTAAGTGTCTGAGGTTGCATTTGAACTGGGGTCCACCTGACTCCAGGGTCAGTGTTCTATCTACTGTGCCACCTAACTGCACCCCTTTCCTTCCCCCCTCCTTTGATTTTAAAGCTTTAGTTCTTAAAGCCTCTTAATCTTAGTAGATTAGCTTAGAGTGAGGGAAGGGGAAACAAATCATAGGTGTGCAGTGTAAATAAAACAGTCACTGAAAAGGTCATTGAATTCTGAGTAATGGTAAAACCAATGAAGGTCCATCCAAGAGAAAAATAATAAAACATAATTTCTCCCTCAAAGTAGAGAGGTGGAGAATAAGTAGGACTGAATATTTTCTACATGATTGATTAGGCAGCCTTATATGAGATGCCTTAGCTTAACTGTTTTTTAATTTCTTCACAAGGGGAGAGTCTGGTCTTCAGAGGATGGGGAAGAAATCATTGTGATATGAAGGCCTAAGTTCTCAAAAAATGTACGTTAAAAAATCGTGTGCAGGACCCTTAGTGAAGTAATGGCGCCTATGTAGAAAGTAAGAGGTACATACACAGATAGCATTGATATCAGACTCATGGCCAGTGAAAGTTTGGCGACAAGTCCCTTCTCGCACATCCCACAGTTTGGCGCTGGCATCGCAGGCCCCAGAAATAAAGAGTTTGAAATCCGGAGAAACAGCCAGGCTCATGCAATCTCCTGTGTGGCCCAAAAATACCATCTTCTGCTGTCCAGTTTCAATGTCCCACAGAGCACTGAAGGCAGTTTGGGAGAAACATGGGTAGAAGAAAACAGAGGCAGCAACTCCCCCAAAGTACATTGTTTTGATGCCTACATTTCCCATCCCCCCAAAAGTGTGAGCTCCTACAATCTCTTCTTTGTTACCAAGTGGTATCTCCAGAGCTGGTCACAATGTTGTTGTCGTCTAAGAATCGGCAGCAGGAGAGGTAACCTGGTGGGAATAGAAGAGCTGTCACCAGGGGGAGTGACTGAGCCTTCAGGAAGGCTAGGCCTTTCTCTACATGTGGAGGTGGAACTTAGGGCCAAAGTCTAAATCTGAGAGGTTCTCCTCTGCCAGAGATCTCACCTGTGTGAGCAGAGAGCTCCCGGCTGACTTTGACATTGCCCTCTCGGGATTTGAGGCTGTAGATGGAGCACATGTTGTCCAGCCCCCCACAAGCCACGAAGTTTCCCGATGGAGCATAGGCACAGGTCATGACCCAAGAAGAACGAAGTGGGATGGCATGGACCTGGTAGGGGAAAAGCAGAATGGCATAAGGACTGGTAGTAGTAGTAGTAGTAGTAGTAGTAGTAGTAGTAGTAGTAGTAGTAGTAGTAGTAGTAATAGTAGTAGTCTATGTTTAGAACAGAAGAGTGAGGAGGGTAAGTTCAAAAAGGAAATAGAGGTAGGTCCAGAAGCATGGCAGTAGGAAAGGGGCTTTGCTGGGTAATGGGGAAAGTACTTCAGGGTAGACGGACAGATCAGACAGGCACCTTGTTGGTTGTATAGGTATCCCACACAATCAGCTTCCCATCCTGTGACGCACTCACTAGCAGCCTAAAGAGAGAGTAAGGAATCCAGGTTACTCAAAGAATTTTCCCTCTCCTTCCTTGCCCTAGGTCCTTCTTCAACTCACTTGGAGTCAGTAGACCAATGCATGGCATAGATCTTGGCCAAGTGTCCACGGAGAGTCCGGCGTGTCCGCATCTGAATCCGTCCAACAACCTCAAGACCAGAAGTAAGCTATAAAGGATAGAAGTTAGAGTTTTATAGGCTACGTAGGTTCCTGCATGGTGATCCTACTCCATCCCTGGACTGTCCTCTCTTACAATGTAACTCTGAGCATGAAATCCTGAATTCTTCCAATCTTCTTCTCTACTTTCAAACCCCTGACCCCAGTTCCCAATTCCTTTGCTGGAAAAGCTCTTACCTCTGCCAGGGTGGTGTCAGCACAGGCTTTGCGGGCATCCTGAGGGGAGAGAAATCATCAAGGTAGCGGAAGGGCAACAGGGAGACAGGGAGGGAGTGAAGGGTCCTGATTTGAATGGGGGATGGAGGAATCCCCAAGTTTGAAGGGGATTCAGAGTAAGGGACTCTTAAATCTACAGTGCCAGCTTAGAGGATTCACAGGGTTGAGAAGAATCTATTAGTATGGGGATGTCTAGCATGGGAGATTACCGCAATCTGTTTCTTGAGCTGTTCAGCTTCCTGACGCAATTGCTCCATCTCCCCCATGGCTGATAGATGAAACTCCTTCTGTTTCTGCCCTGGCAAGGGCATGTAGATAATTAGGGAAATCAATCTCTGTGCCCGTTGCACTTCCCTTCACCCCCAAAGACTCTCTTCTGACCTTACCAAGTCACTTAAGTTGTATCCCTTCATATTCCATCTAGACAGCTCCAGAAGGTACTAATATTCCTACTAATAGCTTTCATTTATACATAAACTAAAAGCTTACAAAGCACTTTGCTCACAATCACCTTGGAAGGTAAGTGATGCAAATGGCATTGCCCCATTTTATAGATGACAGAAGAGGCCAAGAGAGTGAAATGAATCATCATAAGTGTTAGTTAAGGTTCATCATACTTTCCACCATACCATGTAAAAAATCAGATCCTTTTACCTGGAGCAATATGAGCTCTTTCACCAAGAAAGACAACCCTTCCTAGGGTACCTTCAAATGGATAAATGCTAAGGTTGCCCCATACCCTGCAAATAAATTCCCATTTCCTCTACGTTCTTAGTCCTCTAAGTTTCCCCTTAGGTTCAGTCCTACCTTTGGCTCACCAGAGCAATCCCTCCAGCCCTTCCCACCCCAGTACAGTAGCAGGACCAGTCCTTCTTACTTGGGATTGGATTTGAGCTTGCTCTTGATCTTGGATCTTCCTCCCTTGCCTTGAGTCCAATGCCTTTGAGTCAACTGCCCCAGTTCTACTGCTGGAGACTGGTCTCAATGAGGTAGGAGTTGGGTAAAATCAGGTGGGGAAGGGAAGGACTAGACTGGAAGGTTAAGGTCAGGACAGTTAGGATACTTAGGATACCTAACAGGAAAAGGCTGGAACTAGATGGGGAGAGGGCAGTGTCAGGCTGAGACCTGGTGAAGACTGCCAGAGAGGGTCAACTTCCCTTGCAATGTTCCCTTGTATTCTTAACTTGGGGGGCATTAAGGATAGATAGGGGTTGGGGAGGAGGAGCATGTGCTTACCAGGCCACCTCTCTGATGGCAAAGATAAGAGCATCAAACCACAGCTGGGATTAGACTAAAGCTGTTGAGGATTAGGGGGTCAGACTTTTGTTGCTGTTGGGGGAGGGGGACAGAAATGATAGCAACTATAACTCCCAATTGAGATTATCCTAGGAAAGGGAAGCTTCCACCCAGATTCCAGGACAGGGAACAGGGTGAAGGTTAGGGATGCTGTCATTGACAACCGCCTTTCTCCACCAACCCGGAGTAAGTGGCTCTCTAGGACTGACGGAATCACCAACAGCCAGGAGGGTTTATGGGGGGTGGGAGGGCGTCATACAGAAAACAGAGATGAGATTAGAGGAGACTGATCTGGATAATCTCCCTCCCCAAACCCCCTACCAGCTGTCCACAGGTCTTACCTTTAGGGGAAGGGCTGGATGTGAAAGGAGCAGAATGTGGAAGGTGGGGGCCTGCCTAGATCCAAGACTAGAGAGCCAAAGTTAGAGTAGGCTACCTCAATTTTTCCCTCTCCTCAGTGTCAGGCATCCACAACTAACTCCCTATTCCCCAGCATTCCAGAAGGTCCTGTCCTAGGAGAGCAGGTGGCTAGTCAGAATGCCCTGGAACCCCATGACAGCTTTGGAGAAGAGTGGGGCTGAAGACTGAAGTACAAAAGGAGGGATGATTTGGGACTTGGATCATTTGCATGAGCAGAACAGGTGACAGAGATTTCATTAACAAATCTGGAGGCCTCAACTCAACCTCCTGGCAGCACACAGAATCATCTTTACATTCACATTTACATTGACAAGTAGCACGACATTTGGGATCTGAATGTCATTTATTGCTTTGTGTGACAGGGTAACTGTGAGTGGGGGATGGCTCCCACCTTTCCTCCCTTCCCTCTCAGCCCCCCAAAGCACTCAAGTCCTTTCTGCTCTACCCTCACTTAGGAGAGGGAGTTTGCTCCTTGAGATCTCCCTCTACAAGGGAGGTCACAGGTTCAGCCCCTATCCCCCTCCAATCGCTTGGTAGAGGCAAAATGTTCCATTGCTCTTCCTGTCCTCCAGAGGGGCTTGGAATGGGGTTGGGGAGGTCAGCACACTGGGGAAACCACACTCTTCCAGGCTCTGAGGTATTTCCCCCATGATATTCTCCACCTCCTCCTCCTTGCAATCCCACCTTCATAATAGTTCTACTGTCTCTGACCCTTGAAGAGACAGGGGAGTTTTCTCTGTTCAGTTGATTATGACTTAGAAGGCACGTGATGTTGACTCATGATGTCAGTGGGTGGTTGTGTAGTACATAGAATGATGGCAGCACTACCATTCTTCCCCTACCCCTTGGTTGAGTTGTCTCTAAGAAATCTTCTTTTCTCCATCCTTCAAAGCTCTTCCCGAGCCGGACGTTTCCTTTTGACCTCCACTCGGGCTTGCTGCGGCCTCCTTCCCAGGGCACTGGGAGGTTCTGGGGAGGAGTCTCCACTGGATATTTTCCCCTCCTCAGGTTCTTGTTCTCGTAGCAGCATCTCAGCTTCTGCCCGGTCCTGGCAGAGAGAAAGTCAAAGAATCTTAGTTGGAAGAGACCTCTCAGCAGAAGCTGTGTGACCCCAGCTACCATTCAATACAGGAATCCTCTTTGTAACATCCCTGTTATATCATCATCCATCCTCGGCTTAATTAAACACTTCCAGGAACAGGGAGCAAACCTCATTGTTAGACAGTTTTGATGTCATCCATCAAAACATTTTTTCTTATATTAAACAGAAATCTACTTCCGTATAACTTTTACATATTAATTCTGGATCTGCCCTGTGGAAGTACATGAAATAAATCTAATCCCTCTTACAAGGGACAACCCTCTAAACATATGAAGACAGTTCTCAAATCTCTAGACTCTTCTTAAGTTTAAACATCTCCAGTCCACTCAGTCATCTTTTATATTACCTCATATTTTCATATATTATTTCATATTTTCAAAACCTCCTGCTATTCTGGTTGCCCTCACCTCCAGTTTATTAATGTCCCTCTCAAAATGTGATACTCAGAATAATTCAACATAAATACTTCAGATATGGGCTCACTAGTGTAGGAGGAATGATTACCTCCCCCTCCCTGCCATCCTTATTCCTAATTCTATATTTCTGTTAATGTATTTTCAGATCAAATCAACTTATTTGGCTGCTATGTTTCATTACTGATTCATATTGAGCTAGCAGTAAATTACTGTAAACTAAACCAGGAAACTAAAACCCATAACCCACTCTATCTAGTTTTTTCCTATCCTGTATTTATTAAAATGATTTTTAATTTTTTCCATTTATGTTATTGTAGCATATTGTTTTCTTGATTTGGTTTACTCTACTCTGCATCAATTGAAATCTTCCCATGATTCTCTGAAATTTTTGTATTCATCATTTCTTATGGCACAACAATATTCTATTATGTTTGTTTATCACGGTTCATTCAGGCACATTCCCCAATTGATGAGCATATGGCCAATTCTTTCTTATCATGAAAAGTTCAGCTATAAATATTTTGGCATATGTAGCACCTTTCTTTCTGTCTTTGACCTCTTCCAGGTATATGCAGTATAATCTCTAAGTGAAAGGATATGGATATTTTAGTCACTTTCTTAGCTTAATTACAAATTATGCACATGATTTTCTAACCTAACCCTCTCACCAGAACCACTCTATTTTTTCTCCCTTCCCATCCCTGGTTCTCCTGTCTCCTCTCACCTGTTCCATGTGCTCTGGGGCCCAAGTGTGCCATAGTGCTAAGGTGCATCGCCGTCCCTTTGTCACAGCCCATACTCCATGGGGATTCTCTCCTCCAGAGCTGAAGGCCACAAGGCGTCCACACTGAGGGCGAACTTGGGCCTGGGAGTCAATGGAGGGATGGGAGAGGGAAAAAACCATGACTGTCACAACCGTCCCCCTACACCTCATATAATCATGGTCTCCTCCAGGGATAGATCTATAAACAACAGTCACCTCCTACATAGCCTAGGTTCAAAACAAAGACTAGCCAAGGGGATAGAGATGGTTTCTGTGGTCTCAGACCAGACATGAGGTATGGAAACATGTAGAATGAGTCTGCTAGAACTTCTAGCTTCCCCTCACCCCTCACCCCAGTGAGGTATCAACCAGGGGTCCTATTAAAAAACACAGCAGCAATGAAGCAGAACTTAGTTATAAGAATGTGGTAGATCTCACTCTCTACAGAACTCAGTGTGTTGGGAATATATTCACTGGCTCCCTCCCTCCCTCCCCTGTCACATCCCTGAGAACATTAGCTACAATCTCTCTCATCCTCAAATGTAGGGCAAAGGGAAAAAGACCAGTGAGTTTCAGCCCTAGTCAGCCAGACCACTGGCATCCTGAGCACCAGGGCAGAGAAGCAGAGATACTGGGACAGGGAGGAAAGGAAGGGAGCCTCAGATGTTTCATTCCCTATTCCTAAGACTTTATTCTGTGGTACAGATCTATCCGTTTCCTATTTATTCTTGTAACCTTTATCTCCTAACTAAATGAACCCTATTAAAAGGGATGTGAAACAATTTAGTAGCTTGGAGCTGGGGATAGCATTAGGCTAAAAAGGGGAAAAGAACCGTAGAAAAATCTTGCCTTCTTCCTTACCCTCTCCCCACCCCAAGGAAACATGGAAAATGAATAGACTTGACCAGTCATAGATATATCTATCTAGAAATTGGCAGAGGTAGATAAGACAGACGTCAACAGCTACATAGCTGCCCCCTCCATCTTCTTATTTTCTTCCCAGGAATTCAGTGTTATCTTAGAGGTGGGAGGTAGAAATGGAGATCCATTTCCTAGTGACTTGAGACCACTGGGTCATGGGGGCAGATGAGCAGTAGCATCGAGAGTATGGACAATAAAGTCCCTGAATGGAGCAGGATATGGAACACCTTGTAGGCCACACTACCCTCCTCAGTGAATACATCCCAGAGAGGGAAACATGGCAGACATGGGTAAATGATTATGGCTAAATGGCTAAGAAATAAGGAAGAAAGGAGGCAGAGAGTGTAGTAGGAAAAGAGTTAAAGAGCCCCAGTTGTTTTTTTTTCCTGCATTTGCCTCTGGGCAGCTTCTGATTTGAATCCCGACCACCCCCATCTCCCCCTCCACCCTTCCCGCCCATCTGGGTTACCTTTCCCTGGCTCACCGTCACAGTGAGGGCATCTGGCTCAGTAAAGAACAGGTCCCCACCCTGGAAGTCATCATTGAGATAGAGAAGCCCACTGGGGAGGGAAAAGGGGAGGTAGTCAGTCTCTCCTCTGTCCCTCGAGCATAGAATTTAGAACTTGAAAGGACCTGGCAGCCCAATGTCTGTATTTTACAGATGTTAAATTAGGGAGACATCCCCATCCCTAAAGGCTCTGCCCTATGAAAACTGCGGAGGAGGGCATATAGACTAGCCTCCAACCCACCCTCATCCCCACCTGTAGTCCCGGTAAGTATATGCTGGAGGCTCCTTCCAGCACTCCCCACTGTAAGGGTCCAGGAGACAGTTGTCAGCGTGGACTGGGTGGCTGAGGTCCATCCGCTGCTCTTGCTCCCCTGGAAGGCAGAGCCATTAGGTAGGAACGTGCATAGGTACGTCCTCTTGCACATAGTTGCATCCCAGTGGGCCATTGGGGATAGATATTTTCCCCTGGAGCCACAAATATTACCCAGGAAGAGCCATAAGGGAAAACACACCCTAGAAGAGATCTCCCTGGACGGAGGAGAAAGAGGAGAGTGTGGGGAGATCTTAAGGGCATTAGACCCCAGAGAGGTCGGGTGAGGGCAGTGGGTGAAAGGAAGACTTAGTAAAATACCATCAATGGCACTTCGGCACACTAGGTGAGTGAAGGAGAGATGCAGGGGCCATCCGGGGGAGAAGTATGCCTGGGTCAAGTTCCGTGCCCGCTCACTGGCCTCCAGCAACAGCTTAGCTCCCTGTCTGCCCACAGCTCCAGCCCGGGCCAGCTACGGAGAGTTCAGAAAAGTCACAGGGAGGGAAGCAGCCAAAGCCTGCTTCTCCCAGTAATCTCCTTGGGTTTAGCAGCTCCGGCTTTTTATTGTGATTTAGTCTTTCTATCACGTCCGACTCTATGTGACCCCATGGACATTCTTGCCACAATCTCAGAGTTGTTTGCCACTTCCTTCTCCAGTGTGGTCCCACTTTACAGATGAGAAACTGAGGCTAATAGGGGTGAAGTGACTTGCCCAGGGTAAGTGTCTGAGGCCACACTGAAGTCAGATCTTCCTGACTCCAGAACCAGTACTCTAACCACTGTACCATCTAGCTGCCTCTGCTAGCCTCCTTAATATCCTTAAATTCTGCTTACCTCTATCAAATTTGGAATATAAGCCTCAGGTATCTGAATTAATAGCCCCCTACGGAAGTCCTTCCCCCAACTCTGAAGAAATCTCCAAAGTCTCCAGAACATCTCTCCCAGATCTGGGGAAAAGATTTAGAAATACGGGCCCTTCTCACCTGTGCAGCCCTGAGAACTGTGAGCCCCTCAAAAAGTTCATGAGGAGTGTGGGGAGAGCGCCGGCTCCGGTAGCCATCTCCTGATTTAGCCGCATCCTAAATGGACGGAGAGGCCACAGGATGGCACCAATGGTGCCATGGTACCGATTCCCCACCAGTTCACAAACTGCCGCTAATGACACTCTGCATTCTCTGCCATGGGAACCCCAGGTACATCCTTCAGGGGACATTAGAAGTCATCAAGCTCCCATGTGCCCCGCCCCCACCTCACCCTTCCTTTTCTCCCCTCACCTTGGCCAATTGCAGCAGGACTTCACACTCAGCAGGGGTAAGCAGTCCATCCAGCACGGCCCGCTGAGAACCATTCAGCTGCCCCGCATCCTGGGTTAGGGTCACACCCTCCAAAACATGGATATCTGTCAGGGAATAGCAGTAAGCTGGGAGGGTGGAGAACCAGGGACCCCCAAGGAGAGGGTTCTAGGAGCCCTTAGGGTACACGCAGGACAGCATCAGCAGGTGAACTGAAGCTTCCCAATCCCATCCTTCCCTCTCCCTTTCAGACCTCCCAGGAACTCACCCCTCCACTTTGCCAGGGACTCTGGCTCCGGAGGTTTGGAGTCCCAAGGTCTCTTCTCCTGATCCTCTCTCCAGGGTAAGACACATGCTCAGTTGGGGAAGAGTAGATTCCACAGACTATTTTGAAAGATCTATTCCTCCTCCCCTCTGCCACAACCCTGACCTGAATCTCGCCCTTGCCGTCCTCCCATCCACCTTCATCATAAAGCATATCCTACCTAAGCTTCTTCCTCAGTCCCTCAGGGATAAGCTCCTCTGGGGTCCAGGGATCCTATAAGTTAGGAACAAACTCCCTTAACTCCAATCCACTCCAGGCACCCTCCCTCCCAAATGTCCTCTCAGGATTTTCCCAATGGTGGACATTCTTGGGGTGGGGAATGTGGTAGGTATCCTCCACAGGAGATATTCCGGGGGACATCACTCACAGGATCTTTGAAGTTGGTCCCCAGGTGTTCCATGGCATAGTATAGCAGTTTCTTCTCCCCCAGGGATTGAAGGACAAAATGCTGGATGTCCTGGGATGTTGGCAACCAATGCACAGAGAAGCAACTTAAAAAAAGAGATGTGAAGAGATCCCCTACCCCAATTATATTCCTAGAACAAGTTTGGAGCTATTTTTATGTGATCTGGGGACGAACTTTGTGGAGTCTTTGTAGAACTTCCTCTGTGAAGGGATTACCATTTATATAACATCTTTTATGGTTAGAGCTGGAAGAGAATTTAGAGATGAAGAAACTGAGGCTAGAGATGTGACACGACTTGCCCAAAATCACACAGATGGTAAGTAGAAAAATTAGGATTTGAACCTATATCCTCTGACTTTACCACATCAACATTACTGTTGACTGGATGCATATACCAAATGATTTGAATATTATAAACCTATAATGTAGTATTCTGGAATATCTATTTCCAAGGGGCTGAAGGTACCTAGAATCAGAGACAAAGAGGCTCAGAGCCATAGTAAGAGGTGACTACAAAGTCATTGAAAAAAATGGCTTGTATGAAGCCTTGGGCAGGGAACCTTCAAAGGCTAGATAAGAAGATGCCATTTCATCTGAGAATACAGACAACAAGAGGACCACCATTGACCAAGAAGGTACAGAGTGAAAGTGAAGTTGGAAAGGATACTCATACCCAGAGAAAAGACTAAGAAATAGATTCCAGAGGGCATCAAGAACATCCCCAAGCCAAGCAGCGCTGCCATCCAGAACCTACTTCAAATTAGTGTCTTTATTTTGCCTAGTGTTCAACCCAGACAGAATGGAGATAAAGCATACAAATCTTGGGACTCTATAAGCTGTACCAGCCAAGGCAACCCATGGCTGGACTTTGCTAACTCAGCACAATATTCTGTCCTCTCTGAATCTGTCCACTCCTATGTTTTGTATTTCTTTTTTTTTTTTTTTTTTTGGGCTTGGGTTTACTCTTCACCTTAATTTCCTAGTAAAACTTCTTTGAAAAAATTCTAATGTTTGTGCTGATCTAAAGAGAAAAGAGATTTATCCACATAAACTTTGGAGATCACAGCAAACCTAGAGAAACCAGCCTGGTGATGGCAGTGTATGCTCTGATTCTCTGCAACAATGGACGGAGGTGGGGCAGATAGAGAAGTCAGAACTCAAGCATGATATCTCATCCTTTGCCTCTAGGAATTTTCCCTTCACGTGATTTTTTTTCCCATTCACTGTTCTTCCTTAGTACTCAGAAATACTTTTAATTCTGTGTGGTCCAGGGTCAACTCCCCTACATGAGAAATTCCAAGGGTGCTAAAACTCATATGGGAGTCAGGTATGTTTGTGTGTGTGTGCACGCGCGCGTGTGTGTGAGTGTAGGTGTTCATGCGCATGGATCACAGGATGTAGTCATGGAAGGAACCTTACATGTGGGACTGGGAGAGTCAGAAGTGATTGTAAGAGAGTAAGGGGATTTGGTTATGCTAGGAAGAGAATAGAATCCAGAGTAGAAAGCCGAGTTCTGGAGGCAGAAGTCAGGGGCTTAATCTGGAGACTGAGATGTTGGGACCAAGTGTTACAACTTACCTCTCTGGCCCTAAGATCAGGACTCTGTTCTCCCAGCAGCTTCTGGTATTTGTTCAGGGCTCCCTTCACAGCCTCATCCTCAGGATAGAAGAGCAGGATACTCAAGGCATTTTCCGCAGCCTGGGATAGATTCCCCACTGGAGATGGAGAGATGGGGGCCAGGACAGAAACATACAAGGTAGATTCAATGGAAAGACATATAACAGGAGGGATGGAGATGAGAGAAGAGAGGGACAGAGAGCAATGGAGAGTATACCATCCCTGATGAGGCTGTGGAGGGATTGTAATTGTTCTTCCCTCTTCTCCCCCCTTCTGCTGACACTATCTCCCACTTGAGGGAGGTTTTTCTGTGTCTAACACCTTTAAAATCTGACTCACAACTTACCTAGTTCAGGAAAACAGCAAAGAAGAGAACAGAAAAAGAAGGAAAAAAGGCAAGGCAGAGGAATCGAGGCTAAAAGGAGATTTAGAGGACATCGCCAGGGCTTTCTCATCTACTCCAAAGAAGACTGGAGGCAACCCTGAAGGAAATAAAAACAGAGACCCAGACACAAAGCTAAAGAAATGGAAAGATGTGATTTAAGGAGCTCCCATTTGGACAAGCTTTGCTATCCTTCAAGCCTTGCTGAAAACCAAGAAAAGATCGACCCATCCCCAACATTGCTTACCTTGAGCATGGGCTTGCTGCAGTTGCCACAGCTGGCTGGGCAGAAAGTCGGAGATGGGAGAGTCGCGGCCAGGTCGTGTGGCTACAGCCCGGGGACAGCGCTGCCGGCACTGCAGAACTCTGATCCAGTGTCCTGATGGAGAAAGAGGGGATGCAAGCCCTTGTAGATCCAGCCTCTCCCCACCACAGGCTCAGCAATCCAGTCAGCCCTTGGTCGTAGTTTCAATGTCCCTTCCCCCAGACCTGACTCAAACCTGCAATGGCCTCATAGAGGCCACTCTGGCTCTCAGGCTCAGCCTCCCCTTTCTCCTTCTCCTCCTCTTCCTCTGTGAGCTGCTCCTCTGGTCCTTCACACTCTGCTCGGCAGTTCTCCATCTGGACCAGGCTCTCCTGAAGGGCCTCTTCCAGCAGAGGAAGGGCTGCCGATACCTCCTGTCTCTTCAGCAGCTCCAGGCCCTCATCATATGCCGCCTAAGGGAGGGAGCAGGGATTCAAACAGAATTCAAAAATAGATGGTCCTAAGTACCATCTATTGGGGGTAGCTAGGTGGTGCAGTGAAAAGAGGGGTCAGGAAGCCCTGACATATTAGCTGTGTGATCCTGGGCAAGTCATTTAATCTGTTTGCCTCAGAAAAGAGGGGTCAGGAAGCCCTGACATATTAGCTGTGTGATCCTGGGCAAGTCATTTAATCTGTTTGCCTCAGAAAAGAGGGGTCAGGAAGCCCTGACATATTAGCTGTGTGATCCTGGGCAAGTCATTTAATCTGTTTGCCTCAGTTACCTCAATTGTAAATGGGGGATAATAATAGCACCTCCCTCCCAGGGTTGTTATGAAGATCAAGTGAGACAATATTTGGAAAGCCCTTAGTATAGTGACTAGTGTGTAGTAGTTGCTATTTAAATGTTAGCTATTATTACTATTAACGACAAGACCCATTTTGTCTAACTGTGTAACCATGAGAAAGTTATTTAATTTTCCAGAGTCTTATTTGGCTCATTTGCAAATTAGTGATAATGATACTAGCAGGAGCTCTCTCACAAGGTTATTCCAAGCACTATAGAAATATTAAGTCACTGTTGTTCATGTAGGTCCTGCACAAATACATAGGAGAGAATGGACACAAGAGCTAGAAAGAGTGGAAAGAATATCTTGGCAGGCTGAAATAAGTTTCATTTTGGAGGCATGTTCTCCTCTAGTAAATGCCACTTTATAACTGACTTGGGGGAAAGGAGGTGGGAGATGGAGACTGAAGTCTTAGAATCATAAGATTTTAAAATTCAAAGGGATCCTGGTCCAAACTCTTCAGCGAGTGGAAATGATTCACCCAAGGTCACTTAGGTGGCTAGTGGCAGAAATGAGGCTGGAAACCAGACCCACAGTCTCCACCAGCCATCCACGTGATTTTTCTATCACAACTCTAGTCTATCAAGGATGTGAGCAAGATGAGGGGTAGATGGCAGAAGCAGGGAGTGGGCTTGTTTGGAAAAGGTAACTCACCCAGTGAAGGGGGTTCTCAAGGTCCCGGAAGCTCTGGCGCCGCACTCCAGACATTCGATGATACTTCACCATGTCCTCCCGGATCTGGAGATGCTTTGGGTTTGCCACATAGAAAGTGTGGGCCGCTGCCACGGCCAGGTCCAATTTCTTCAGCTTTAAAGTCAGTCATTGGGGGAATGGAAGAGGCATTGTAAGAGGAACCCCAAAGACAGTTCCCTCCATATACTATACTTGCTCTCTCTAAACATATATTCCTCCCTGGAACAGTTTTAATCAAGACAGTTTTTAGTTTGACCTTGCATACTGCCTACCCTCCTCACTCCACACATCCCAACTCCAGGGCAGGCTCCCAAACCATCTGATATTTATTATCCTGGGACCTACTCAAAATCAAGGTGCAGAATCCTGCCGCTATATATCCAGTGGTCAGTCTTTTCCCCTTGCTGAGAACCATTGCCCCCCATTTTGAATAAGTCCTTCAGAGATTGTCATTCCACATCAGTGAGGGTAGTCCAGCTGTTGACAAGCTCTAGATCTGAAAAGAACCTTAGATACCTTCCCAATCCCTTCATTTTAAGTCTTGACTTGGAGTCAGGAGAAACCTGGGTTCAGATCCCACCACTAACTTTTACTAGCTGGGACCACTGGTTAAGTCATTTAACCTCAACAAACTTCAGTTCCCTCCACTATACAATGAGAATACAATGCCTTGTGACTTTCCTCAGGAGGTTGTAGTAAGAGCTAAATTAATATACATATATGTTATCAGTTATCTCATATCATATATCTCATACTGAGAGATGACCAAAGAGGAAAAGTGACTTAGCTAAGGTTGTTAAAGCATAGCAGACTCAATCCTAAGCTTCCTGACTCCTAATTCAGAGCTGGGTTTGGGGACTTTGGGCTACAGAAATATTAGAGAAATGTCGGCAGCTGGGTGGGCTGAGGTGTTGCAGGATTACCATTAGGTATCAGGTTAAGTGGGTAGGCAAAGTAGGGGAAGGTGAGACGACACTCCCCCTCTCCCGCTGCTGCAGCTCCCTGGGTCCGTGAAAGGAGTAAACTGGGGAGGAGATTGGGAACAGGACCGGATGAACATGTAGGCTTTTAGGACCCGAAGTGTATGTAAAAGGCAGACCAGAGGGCCTGCGGCTCTAGGCAGAGTAGGAGTCCAGGCCACATAAGCAGAGTAAGGAGGAAACTATTTTCCATCTCCACCCTCTCTCTCCTCCTTCCCCAGTTTCTGCATCCTCAGGAACACGTTCACCAGCCCTCTTCCCCTCATCTTGATCTAATATGCGACTTCTCCTAACACCCATCCCCACCCTTAAGGACCCCTCCCCCTCTGTCCCCCTCTAGAGGCTCCCCCATTCCCCTCCTTTCTCCCCTAAAAATCCTGACACCACTGCTCTGAATGTGACTTCTAAAACGAAATGATGTCAATGACCAGCCTGCGCTGGCTCGGATTCAGGAGACTCGTGTTCGACATCCAGTTCTCCTCACTACTGCGTGACTTTGGGCAAATTCACCTCCTCGCCTCTTTGGGCCTCGCACCCCTCTTCTGCAATAGCGAATCCTCAAAGCGCTCTCACCGCCCCTAATATCACGGCCCCTGGCTTCTGTTTTCAAAGGAGCTCGCGCAGAGAGAGACCTTAAGATCTAGCACGAACTGCTTACTTTACGGAGCAGAGCGCTGGGGCCCAGAGAGGTGCAGTGACTTGCCTCAGGCCACACAGGTAAGGCAGGGCCGTACCCCGTTAGCTCCAGGACGCCCTGCACTCCCAAGAATCCGCAGCCCTTGCCCGCACCTGGTAGTAGGCCCTCTGCAAGTAGTTGTAGGGCTCCCGGCGGCGGAAGGCATCCTGGAGCGCACGCACCGCCCGGTGCCCCGCGGCGCCCCTGGGTCCCAGCCTCCGGGCCGCGCACTGGCTCACGCACTCGGCTCGGCGCAGCGCAGCGCGGAGCAGCAGCCTCTCCCAGGACCCCGGGCTGCCGTCCGAGCCGGAGCCGTTCGCGGGCACTGGGGGCAGCCCTGCCCCCGGCTCCGCGGCGCACCGTGCCCCGCAGTCCCGCCTCGCGCGGCCCACTTCGGCCCTGCTTCTCAGAGCCTCGCGAAGGAGCGCGACCGCCCGCTCCCAGGCCCCTGCGGCATAGGCGCGCAGCCCGTCGGCGTACAGCAGGTCTGGGGACTGGAGAGGCGCCCGCCCCGGCAGCTGGGCCAGGCCTGGGGGCTCCGCGCAGCCCCGGGGCGGCAGGAGCAGGAGGAGAAGGAGGAGCGAGGGCATGGTGTGGAGGTCCGGCAGGAGAGGGAGAGAGGAGAGGGAGGAATGTATGAGGGAGGGCAGAGGAAGGGGAGAGCGCTGGAGAGGAAGCGGGGGATGGGGAAGGAGAAGGAAGGAAAGAAAGAAGGAGAAAGCGAGGCGATAGAGAAAAGGAAGGAGAGCTAGAGTGAGACGGAGCATCTGTCCCCCATTGGGATGATCGGGGAAGAATGAAGAGAACCAGAGGGATGTGACACAGCGGGGGGGGGGGGGGGGGAGAGGGAGAGAGACAGAGACAGAGACAGAGACAGAGAGACAGGCAGAGGGGGGGAACTGGATAGAGGGGAAGAATAGGATATGAAAAATATATAAGACAAAAAGTAGGGAACTTGGGTCAGGAGAAAGAGTGAGGGAGGTTCATCCTTTTGGAGGATTAGGATAAGGAGGGAGGAGTAACCACCAAGTCCCAGGGTTTCCGACTAAGAGAGATGGACGGTGGCGTGAGAGTAGGAATTGGATAGAGGAGGGAAGGAAGACTGTCAACATCCAAGAAGGCAGTGGGATGTTCTGGAGATGGCCACTTGGTTCCAGGATATCTGGAATGCAGCCCTTTAGGACAAAGACATCGAGCCCTTCCACTGACTAGTATAGTGGTAATGGGGGGGATGGGGCAGAGATCCCAGAGTCTCAAATCAAGTAAGAGGACCTTTCACTAGAGAAGTGGTTCCCAGAATAGAAATGGGGTAGAAGCAGAAAAGGCATCACCTTTTTCTTTTTTTCCTGTACATATAGATGAGTTCCCCATACCACTTTTAACAAACCAGCCTACATATACAGATCTCTTTCATTCATGGTTCTGACTCATCTGAGAACTTGGAGTCAGAACCCCTGAATTTAAGTGTCAGCAGCTCTTAATAGATCAGATTACTGGCTCTTAATAGTTGTGTAACCATGAACTAGACACTTATCCTTTCTAAGGTTCCTCGTCCATAAAACATGGGAAACACTTTTACTATCTGCCTCCCAGGGTTGTTATGAGCAAACAGCTCTGTAAACTCCTAAGCACCTTTATGCACAGTTGAGTGATTGATAGGTGGGACTAGGGAGGGATGGATGTGAGATTGTGAATGTGACTTTGTGTGTCTCTGTCCCTCTATCTGGATCTCTCTGATGCTTTTATGGATCTGTCTCTCCATAGCCCTTTCTTCCTACGTCAGGTAGTTGGGAGAAAAGGGTTTTAAAAACCTTAAAACACTATATAAATATGAGCTGTTCCTTTGTCCTTTTGACTACCACCACCACCAGCACCTCTACCCACCAGGACATAGTGGCTACAGCTGTTTCCACAGTAACACTTCAGATTTTAATACATTGGGCTGGGGATGATGGGAAGCAAGGAGCAGGTTCCAGTCTTACAGACATAGTAGTCAGAGCTATGATGCCCCAAATCCAATTCCCCCATTTCCCTCCAAGTCTGCTGCTGAGAGCTGTCCTGGGTTTAAGTTTGTGGCTAGTTGTAGACAAAATTACGTTAAGGGAGACATCTACCCCAGGCTCCCTTCCTCTTAAGTCTGTTGGGTTCACCATGAGCTCACAGGCTCAATGGGGCAAATATAGGTATGTTTGGACCCCAAGTTCCACCCCAAGCCTGTGAGTCCCCCTCAACTCCAGTGAGGGAGCACCGTCGCCCTGTATATAGCCCCGTAGACACTCCAGTCACCCCAGTATCAGGAGACCCTAGGGAAAGACGACGGGGTAAGAGACCTGGAGCCCGGGGCCGACGGGGAGAGGGACCTGGGGAGTTAGCTGGAGAAGGCAGGGGTGTCTCATCAATGAAAGTGGTTATCTCATCTCTGAAGAAGCCAGGGCCCCTTGGAGGTCCTCCACCTCCTCCTAACATTCTGCTTTCCAGGAACTGATGCAGATTAGTCAATGCTGCAGACTCTTCTTCATCATCTTCCATGCCCCGAAGTGCCCCTAGATCTCGGTTTGAGGATGGGATCATCCGGATGTCATCTGAAGATGACCACTTATGCAGGAAGGAGCCAGGGGAACGAGGAGTAGAGAAGATGTTGGTCTCATCATGGGATAATCGTCTGGACAATGGAACCTGGGATGGGGGAAAGGTGAGAGCTTGAGGAACTTCATGGAGCGATATATGACAACTTCTAAAATAGAGAGGGATGTACCCTAACAATGGCTAGGGTTTTTTGTTGGTGTGGATTCTCCACCTCAAAGGCTCTTTCTCTGCTTGCATTTTTAGTAGATCTAATCCAAAAACCAGTTTCAATAGGTTTCCCCTCCAGTTCTTTACATTGCATGCACATGTATGTGCACATACATACACACACAACCACACACTAAGCTAGAATAGGACTTTCTTTCTCTCCATCCCAGTTATGTGTTTTCTGTATTGATTTCTTAGATTTCAAGGACTTAAAAGGATTTGAGGCACCTTAGGGAACATCCAAGCCAAAACTTCCTTTTTACAGATGAGGAAGCTAATGCCCAAATAAATATGACTTGCCCAAGGTAGGACCTACACAGAAAAAGCACCTGAAGTCCCTCAAATTGTCCATGTGCCTTTTAGGCCTTCTTCAGGTAGTAGGAGCCAGTAGCACCTCACCTCCTAACCCTGACCTGGGAATAAAGAAAGCTATTGGATCACTGGGGGAGAAGGGTTGGCAAATGGAGACAGGGATCAGTTATCTCTCTCTTCTCTGGTTATTGATCTTCCTTGTCCTTCATGGTGGGCTATAATGATAAAGAAGACAGGGAAAGATCCATCTTTTCAGCCCAAGTTGCGATATCTTGGGATTAGGCAGTTGGAACTAATCCTGCAAAGGATCTTAGGGAGGTTAGGAGACTAGAACACTCCATTCTTTCTCAGCTCCATACCTGCAAATAGTGGACTCTTTCATGAGGAGGAAATAGCATATGCCTTCCACTCAACATCTTCGCTTGGGTGGGGTCTTGACCCCCTGGCCCAGCAGCCCCGTTAGCATCAAAACGAATTTTGCAGACTCGGCCATCAGCATAGTCATTGCAGGCTCCATCTTGGAAAGAAAAAGGGGATAAAGTAGATGGTTCCATTGGAAGACCATCCAATGTATACAGCTGTCATTGTCCCCAAGATACCCATCACCCTGCTTCCCCCAGACCTCTTCTTATGATTTGACCCTGGATCTCCCCCTCCCTCTTGACTCCAACAACCCTTTGGCTGAAAAGGAGGCATGTGTGTGTGTGTGTGTGTGTGTGTGTGTGTGTGTGTGTGTGCAGGTGTGTGTTTGTGTAGAGCTTCTGAAAAAGAAGGTAGGCTGTGAATAGTTCATAGAGGAGAAAAGAGCTTGAAATTGTAGCAGGATAAAGGAAGAGGAGAAGAGTGGGTCTTGAATTGAGGTATCTTGTACGGGAAGGGTAGGGAGGATATAAAGGGTAGAAGCAACCGAGTGGAGAAGAAAGGTCTAGAAATTAAGACTGAGAGATTAAGTGTGAAACAGGATCGCCCAATGTGAATGGTGGCAGGGAAAGTTGAAGGAACCATAAATACAGTGATTGAGATGCGTTCAACAGGGGGAGCTACAGTGCAGTGTATGGACCCTAACCTTGTGCACAAGGAAAGCCAAAACTTCCAAAAGGAACCATCCCCCTCATTTTATAGATGAGAAAACTGAGGCACAGAGAGGGATAATAAGGTGGGGGTGGAACCCCAGTGCCCTTTACAGACACTTAGCAGCAAAGGAGCAATATATTTAGTGAAATCGGGGCTCAGGAGTCTGTAGGAGTGTTCTTTGTGCAGGGAGGGGACAGTGTACACAGTAGAGGGGGGTCATCCTCTGACCATCCTCGCCATCCTCCTCGGACATGATTGCCACACACTGCTCCCACACGGTGCGCACATCAGCTCGGTAACGCTCACAGGACCAGATGAAGGAGGGCAGGAGCAGAGTCTGCACCATGGAGCACCATAGCACAGCCAACACCATCCATGGGGGCGCAGAGTCGGACTTCAGGGAGAAGAAGCTCACTGCCTGGGGAAGGAGGGCAGGAGGCTCATCAGAACCACTGCAAAGGGTCAGAGCCATGATCTCTCCAGTCCAGTCTTCTGCCTCTGACAGTGGGATTTAAGGGCTTCCATCAGGGAGAAAGGAAAGTAGGGATAAGGAGCGTAGGAAAATTAACTAGAGCAAGGTCAAGAAGACTGGAATGGAGAGTTGGGGCTCTAGGAGAGAAGGCAGAGCCATAATATAGAGGTACAAGGAGACTTGGAGGTTGGGACAGAAGGGATTGAGGGGGTGGTGGAGAAAGTTATTTCTATGGAGGGGGATATAAGAGTGGAACTAGGTTGGAGAAGGTTCTATTCTAGATGGAGGGAATGACAGACTAGACAAGGAAGTTAGAGGCTGGATAGTAGGGAGAGGGAAGTGGAGTGTGGAATCCCGATCTCACCAGGATGGGCACCCCAGTGAGTGAGTCGTAGAGAAAGACGATGGCGCTGACCAAGTTGGTGACCTGCAGGGACGTCTTGGCTGATTCAGAGCCATCCAGAGAAGACCGACGCTTTCCTCGGGCATCCTCCACTACAATGGCTGGAACTTCAAATGCTGGCCGAGTCCCTAGACCCCCTGGACCTCCCCCTCTTGATCCCTCTCTACCCCCTGATTTCCGGGCCCGTCTTGCCCGTCGGGGTCGGGCCCACAGTGTCTGGTAGAAGGTGATGGCCACACACACCAACCCCATGACGATGCCACCAAGCAACAAGAGGCTAAAGCAGACCCCAAAACCCAGCCCGATCTTGGAGACAATGAATTGGCAGCCCCGGGCGTAATATCGCTCTCCATTGTTGTGCCAGCCAATGGAAGGTAGTGTGGAGAGGATGAAGCTGACCATCCAGATGCCCATGACAGCATGCAATGCCTGCTTCTTGGCATTGCTGAGCCGGTAGTTGACAGGCCAGCGGACCATCCACATCCGGTGATAGGAGAGTGAGGCCACGGTGAAGCAGGTGGCTAGGGCCAATGTGTAGTAAGTAGAGACAAAAACTTTGCAGATGCTCTCATTCCAGTCATAGTCAGAAGAGGCCTGGCGTCGGAGCTGCACCACAGCAAAGGTGGTGAGGGGCACTGCTGCCATGAGGATGTGGGTGCCAGCCAGGAAGCAGAGCAATAGTTCCAGGGGTTTGTGTTTCTGCTGCTTGGCTGAGATGCTGAGAATGATCCATGCATTGGCCAGGAGTGCCAACATTCCACAGGCCAGCCATGACAGGGCATTGGAGCGGAGGGAGGCCTCCTCCACCCCTGTCCCGCCCCGAGTCATCCTCCTCTTCTTCCTCTGCCCCCCACCCCCCCCTTAAGTTCTGGGGGGTGGGGGGAATGGATTCACCCAGGAGCCCCACTGAGACTGCCCCCCATGACCCTTATGATCCCCGTTTCCCAATTCCCCCCTCCTAGAATGAGGCAAAAAAGTCCCTCTGGCCTAGCCTACTGCCATGTCCTTCATGGCTCCCCTAAGATGTCATTTGCCGTGGTAGAAAGGAGAAGGACAATTCCAAGGCTAAGGGTCAAAAGAGACAGGCCTCTCCTTCTCTCTATATCTTATCTTTTCTCTCCCTTGAGTGGAGAAAAAGCGCCCTTGCTAGGATGCTGGATGGGATCCTCTGATTTCCATTCCCACCTGGCTCCTATTGTCTCATCTTCCAACAGATTCAGTGGGTTGCGGCTCCTTTGGATCTCTCCATGGATGTGGAGGTCTTCAGCAGACAGAACCTGCTGTGGTAAAGAGAGCTGCAGATAGGCCAGGGGTCCGGCTTCCTTTTTTTAGTTGTTTTCCCAACCTTCCTTCCTTTCCTTCATTTGAAATCACAAAAGATTGCAACCTGCAGATGTCATTTAGTCAATCTCTCTGGCTCTACAATGAAACCCTGGGGTCAGTGGTTCTCCTATAAGCTTTTAGAGAAAATGGTATTTCAGTCCCACTCCATCATTTTCCATTTCCTCTCTGCTTTTAACTTCAACAGTGTTCTCCTGCCAAGAGCCCCAGTTCACCCATTTTTCCTATTCCTCTTCCCAACCCTCTTGCAACAGTCTCCTTATCCAATCTCCTCCACCCCAACCCCATTTCCATTCATTTTCACCCAGATTCACTAATAGGGGAACAGTAAATAGCTCAGCTTTACTGGAGGTTCATAGGAGGTGACAATGAGGGGGGAAGGGGTGGCAATGAGGTAGGGTATGTATCCTCCATCCCTTTTTAAACCCTCCATTCTCTTAACGTGAGTGACTTATCACCTCTTTCCTGTTTTCTCAAGACTTAACTTTTCCCTTTCTCTGACCCAGGAGAGTACCAGAAAGAGAAAGATGGAATTGAAGGCAGAGGGCAAGAGGACCCGAAGGAGGGGAAACTGTTTGACCTCAGAACAGAATGATCCAGAAAGGGAGAGAACAGAGAATGGGTGGGTGGAGGTGGAAGAAGAAGAAAAGGGAGAGTTTAGGGAAAAGGAGGGGAAAAGAAAGGGGAAAGTAGATGGGAGATCTAGAGACTGAGAGGAACTAAGGGGTCCTCTAGCTAAGGGAAGAGAGTGATGGGAAGGAACTGAAGACATAAAATCTGGGGCCCTACTAGGTGACCTTGTCTCTCTCCTCTTGGGGTGGGGGTGGGGGGCTGCAAAAGCAATGAGTCTGTGGATGCTGTAGAGCCTTAGGGAGGCAGGAGCAAATCAGGGGAATACGGTAAGGAGGGAAGAGAGTCCAAGGAAGGTGTCAGAAGGGGCATTCAGAGGTTGGGAGAGGTGAAAGGAAAGGTATAAAAGCAGGAAAACCAAAGGTAGAGGATATTCCTTATGGAGGAGCCCTCAGCCCCTTCTCTGGACCCTTCCATGAGGTCATAGCGCCCCCCTTTTTGTTTTCCATATGGAGCCCAGTAATCTGAGTTGCTATGGTGATGGCTAGCCAGGGGGGTGGGGCAACCAGAGTTGGGCAGGAGTACCCCCTCCATTTCCTTTCTCCCCACTTTCGACCCTTTCTCATTTTCCCTCCCTTGTCTCCACTGGGGGGAGGGGGAACCCTTGAAGAAAGAAAAGCTTGAAGGAAAGAAGAGAAAGAGAGGATGAAGGACAGAGAGGAGAAGGTGAAGGACAGAGTGGGGAGGGGGAAAAGGGATGGCAGGTCAGGATGGCGATGGGAAGCTGAAGAGTCTCCTATGTTCTCATGTTCTTCAGAGAGGTCAGGGATCCACACCCTCCCCCCGCCCCCCAGGCTAGGAACAGCAGGTGGCCAGGGGAGGAGGGTAACTCAGGGATGGGAAAGGGGAAAGGAAGCAGTGGGAGTGGGGAACCTAGGGAAGAGGGGTCGGCTTCTTACCTCTGCCTGCTCCGAGCGCTTCCATGGAGACTAGAGCATCTCTCCCGTTGCAGCTCCTTCTTCTCCTTGCCCGCCTATTCTCTCTCTCTCTCTCTCTCTCTCTCTCTCTCTCTCTCTCTCTCTCTCTCTCTCTCTCTCTCTCTCTCTCTCTCTCTCTCTCTCTCTCTCTCTTGCTCACTCCCTGCTTCTCACTCCCTCCCTCCTCTCTCTCTCCACATCTATTTCCTTCTCTTTCTGTTCCCGTCTCTCTGGATCCCCCTCCCTTACTTTAGCTGTTGCCTGTCAGTCTCAGTAAGGGTGACTGAGGGAATTTTTAATTTGGGGGGAGGAGGGGAAGGAAGGGAGGGCTCTTAGAGGGAAGGATAGAGACCTGAAGGCTGTGACTTAGAGAGAGGAACGCAAAGGGAGAAGCTGGAGAGAAGGGAAGGGAGGGCACTGATGAATTGGGGGAAGGGAGTCGGCTTCATTGATGATGCGATGTGTATGTCTCTCCCCCCCCTCCCACTCCCTCCGGACATACATACTGAGGCAGCATGCAGCTGGTATTTTTGTGGGGGCTGAGGGATGTATCCAGGGAAGGGGGGGTGATATGTGTCATTGGTATCGTTGTGTATGCATGTGTTTCTGGGCATGGCTTCTGGGTGGGGATGTGTCACTGCGGGTTGTGTTGGCAAGTGTAGAACATCCACATTGGTTCTGTGGTTGCTTGTGCAGTGTGGATGAGGGCTTATGTGTGGGGGGAGAGAGAATATCTGCTCACACATACATTATCAACAACACAGACATCCACCAAATATGGATACAGAGAATGTACACAAATACTTGGATTCCCCTATAGCCTCTCAGTCTCTCTCCCCAGGCTTGATCCTCTCACAATCCCACACAGACCCTCACATACATTCAACGTATCTCCGGGAAACAACCTCCACCCACCTCACCACCTTACCCCATGCCCTTTCTGGGCCCGGTGAGAAAGTGGGAAGACCCTTGGGAAGTTGAAAAGGGTCAGTCACAGGTATTCTGAATGAAGATTGGAGTTAAATAATGATTAAGCTAGGGCTAGGTTTAGAAAGCTCTAGGACTGTGTTCCACTTTTCCTGTTCCTGTCTAGACACTTGAACCAGAAGAAAGGCAGTACAGTTCAGTGGAAAGACCTCTGGATTTCAAATGTGTAGAGTCATTGATTCATAGGATAACAAAGCTGGAAAGGGCCTTAGAGATAATCCACTCTAACCTCATTTTACAGATGAGGACGCCAAAGTCCAATCAACTTTCTTGGGGTCAGAAGAATCCTGGCATGTGACTGAGTGATCTTGGGCCAGTCATTTCCCTTGGCTTACTTTTTCTCAATTTAAAAATGGGTATGATCATATTTTTAATACCTATTTCACAGAGCTGTTTTAGAGTAACATGGTATAGTAGTAAGGACAGGTGACTGAGATTCAATCCTGAATGAAGCCTTCCACAGTGGTCATAAGCAAACCATAATCTCTTCAGGCTTCAGTACTCCTATCTGTAAAATGAGGTCACTTCCAGCTCTAAAGTCCATGATACTTTATGTAAAAAAGTAGTTTAATGGACTTTATAATGTAAATTATTATTATTCATGATTATTCCTCAGGAAATTGTACAGTATAGTTCCAAAGTGGACAGCAAGGTGGCTCAGTGGATAGAACATAGGGCCTGGAGTTAGGAAGACCTGAGTTCAGATTCAGCCTCAGATACTTACAAGTTGTGTGACCCTGGGCAAGTCATTTAACCCTGTTTCTTTCAGTTTCCTCATCGGTAACAAAAGGAGAAAGAAATGGCAAACCACCCAGTAACTTTGCCAAGAAAGTCCCAGGTGGGATCATGAAGAATTGAGACATGACTGAAACAACTGAACAGTAACAGTCCCAAACTATCTACTAACTTTTATTTTTAAATATTTTAACAGCATTATTGTATTTATGTATTTGAGTATTTGTTGATTTATCTGCTTTTTAAGAACCCCAACAGATAGTTCCCAGTAAACACCGAAATGAACCTCCTTACAAAAATATTCCAACTATTTTTTTATTGCTAACAGAATAATCCTTTAACCTTGACAATGAGGCACTCATCTTGACCATTTTATTTGATCAGAGTTGGGTTGCTTTCCCGTTTTCCTATTCCTGTTCCCACCCTCTTGAAACAATCTGCTTATCCTCCTCCTCCTCCCTCCCTCATCCCAAGCCCTCCTCTATTAATTTCCCCCCAGATTCACAGAGGACTTTATTTACATTAGTGTAGAGATTGTGTGTACATCATTCTTTTGGCTTTGCCTTCATCACCTCATACAAGCCTTCACAGATTTCTCTTAATTCTTCGCATTCTTTATTCCTAGCATGATTATACTATCTCACATTGCATGCACATACCCTTTTGTTTCAGTCATTCCTCAATCATTGTGCCTAGCTTTGTGTTATCACAAGCCTACCCAGTTGGATGGCAGCTCATGCCCGTAGTGCAGACCTGCCCATGGGTTTTTTCCGGGTTTTCCCGTAAGTTCACCACAAGTAGTCCCCTCCACATCCTGAAGGCCTCCCTTGATTTCTCCTGACATTTCTAGGTACCAGTGGAGCACTCTGGCTGTCCACCTGTCATCTTTCACCCTCACCATGTAAGGGTTCATCTCTTCCTATCATACAATTCCATGATGACACCTTTTAGTTCCTTTCTTCTTCAGAGTTCCTCAAAGGTATGTAACTCTTCAGCTCCCATGATGTTACCCACAGAAATTTCAAGGTTCTTAAAATGGCCAAATTCTATCCCAGAATTCACCAGTTTGATGATGGTTCAACTTAGCTTCAAGACTTCTGAGAAAGAGAAGCTGGAAGAGACTCCATGTGGGTAAAGGGTAGAGGAGAATCAGATGTGCACAGATCTCTGGATGCATTTCTCTCTCCATACTCACTTCTTCTGGACTTTTGTAGGGGCTGTGGCAGGATGGTAGCAATTGAAAGTGATGGTATACGGACAGATGAACAAAAACTGGTCAGTGCCTTGGTGAGGTTTGAGCTGTTTGGATTGCTTCAGTATTAGGCCAGCTAAAGGGCAAAGCCTTATCTAATTCCCAGATGAACTGATCCTACCTTCTTTCCTACTCAGGTTGGAGAGGAGGAAACAGAGAGAGAGATTAGGATCTCTTCTGTCCCTCTGGTTAAAAGTCTCTGTTCGCCAAAAGTGGTCACTGCTTCCTGATAGCTCACCTTTACTTATGTCCCCGTGTCTGATAAAGGGAAAAATCTGGCAGCCACCTACATCCTTGTTTGTGTAATTAATACTACCTGAGGACAGTAATTTGGAAAGAAGTCTCTGATCCTTTAAATGAGGTAAGAGACAGATGGGTGAACATGGAGACCTTGTTTAAGTTTCCCATCATTAAGAGAGATGTACCATAGTTATATCTCCTAGGCTATTACAAGCTACTCCCACAAGTGCCAGAGCCACAGCTACTGAAGATCCAGAGAGAATGGTTCTTGTCATCAAACCCTTGGCAAATCAAATAATTCAATATCAGAAAGTGATATTTTATCAGTGGAAATGACATTAGAGATGTTGCATAACCCTCTGCTTTGTTTCTATATCCTAAGATTTTTCTGATTTGTGGCTAAGACCTTCTGTATGTCTTGTTTCACCCACTAGAATGAGCTCCTTGAGAGCGGGAGCTCTTGATTTCCCGTTGGTATCCCACACTGCTTCATACATATTAAGTGCTTAACAAATGCCTTATTCATTTTTTCATCCATTTATTCTACACATAAGGTAGAGAGCACATAAACATAAACCATACTTTATAACTCTAGACCTAACGGAGATTGTCCCTAAAACTAAGGGAAAGCTGGAAAGGGTAAGGCTCATGTAGGATGTAATTGAGAAATCTCAGGGGCATCTACTTACACAGGAACTCATGCATTTAACTCCTAGGGACTTCAATGAACCAAACCTCCTATGAAATAAGCCTTTATCTGTTAGAATATTATATTACAGCCTGTCCATACCAATCATGTGCCTTTGCATTGCCATCTGGAGATTATTTCATTTCAGATTTCACTGATATACAGCAATACCACTAGAATTCTGGTATTAAAAATATGGACCTTTGCTCTCATTAGAAACTTGGGGTCATTAAATGGACTTCACAATTTCCCAAAGCCAATTCAGCCTACTGTCTTCTTTTTGTGCAATTCTGTGTCCAACATATTGTCCATCTGTATCATCTGTCTCATGCATACATTTTGTTGTACTGAGCACAATAGGTTATCTACTCAAATGTGTGTTGTAATGTAGGTGATATACTTTATCTGCTTGATCTTTCCTGTGTGGTTGGTCAGGACAAACTCTGGTGATTACCTGTCTCTTCCAGGTGGCTCATTTGTATGATGTCATTTGGTGTTTGCCAAGGCTAGCTCTAAACAATCCCTTTTTCAAAGAAAGTGATTATGATATAATGGCATGAGAATTGTATTGGACCCTACGAGTCTTTGACCTCTCGTTATTTCTTTCTTATATCTTTCTCCCCATCCTCACCTTTTCTTACCTTTGCATTGAAGTCACCAAGTATCAGACTATGTTGATTTAAATTAGAGGGTCTTATCAGGTTCTTCATAGAAATTCTCTACCTTTTCAATCAAGATTTATTACATAAACTACAATTATTTTCTTGGTGGTCTTTTTTGCAAATACCTGCAATATGTGATTAACAAATATCCCATGAAATGAGGTTTCTTGCTGCCTTGAAACTATGGTAATACTCACTCACTCTTGGCGTCTTCAATGAAAACCTATGAACCATAGGTATTCCAGTTAACTATAACTTCTTTCCTTGTACTAGTTCCATTTATTAATCTCAAGGTTTATATGATTAATTTCCTCTGGCAGCATGTCATTGAATAAGAATCATATTTAGAGTGCCAACAGTCCATTTGAAGTTTATAGATGCTTGAGAAACTGTGTTCTTCTTAGAACCTTATGTTCCTTTATTCATCATTCTTTCACCATCACTGAGAAGGGAAGAAGGCTGTATTTAAATGTTTTCTTTGTTTCTTGGGTTGCCATGATGAAACATTCATTACCAAGTGACAAGTAGCTAGTGATATGTCTCTCCATACTAAGCTAGGTTGTTCCTCATGAAACAGAAATAAATATTGTTGGCCTCCATATTTTTATGAGGCATCAAAATATTACTATCAAAATAATAACATCAAAATATGGGGCAATCTGTTTTTCAGTTATTTGATATAATTCTATGTGGCCCCAAATAATGAAACATTATCTCCAAAACCTCAAAATTTCAAGTAGCCCAAAGACAACGATGGGCATAAGAAGACTGCAGACTATAACCAACAATGACTTGTGTACAAGAAGTTATGTGAAAGATATCATTCAGAAAACATAATAAGAAAAGGAATGAGTTGGTCATTTGTATTAAGAGTGAGGGATTCTATGAAACATCTGAGCATTGCACTGGTACTTTAAAAATGGTAGATCTAGAGAAAGAACTCTAGGGTTTTAGGGATAGCTTTGGAAGATTGATGGAAGGACATGAAGAAGAACCACCTACGATAAGAAGGTATGAATGAGCCTTGGTCTATAGCATTGAAAGGAGTACCCCAATGGAGGAGGTCAAATCTTGAATTATTGAAGAATTACCTTATTAATAAGGTAAGGCATAAGGTACAACGCAATGGAGAGTTCTTACCCCTAGGAAGATGAACAGGGCTTACATGAACTGTGGATTCCCTGGGGATCTTCCCCTCAGTGTCCCAGTGTTCTGGTCAGTCTAAGGCCCTTTTCCTTCTCTAGGACCCAGACCACTTCTCCTGGCTCATGAGGAGCTAAAAGCCTCTTTTTCAGGGAAGGCTCCCCATGTTTGTCCCCTAACCCTGAACTTGGTAGAAATGTGGCCCTCAGAGAAAGGTTCTCCTGTATCCTGCCCAAGTCTCTAGTTACAATAAGCCCACAGGGAGGATCCAGCTGGAGACAAAATAAGATGAAGTTCATTTTTTTTGTATTGTTCATTAACATTTTTCATTGACTCAGAAGAGAAGGGAAACATGGAAGAGGTAGGGAGCCCTACCTCAGCTGCTCCTAAGCAGGCCATTTAAATAAGGCAGACTGGGAGGTAGACTGGAAAGAAGAGAAGGGATATATGAGGAAATGGAGGGATAGAGACTAAGGTGGGAACAAAGGTGGGGGGCATGGAGAGAAGACTGATCCAAGAAGAGAAGACTAATTTCCAGCCCCTTACATTCTAGAGTCCTAATGGGGGTTAGGGAGTTGAAGGAGAGAAGAGTCTGGATGAAATATGAAAAACTATGGCCCAGAATCAAATATAGCCAAGTACCTAGGAATATAGGCACCCAACCCAGACCTCTTCACAAGTTCACAAACATAATTCTGGCCTTTCTCTGGGTCCCCACTGGCACCCATAGTCTGGCACATCAGAAGGAGAGAGAGATCAGTGAGTGAAAGCTTGATGAAGTGCCTAGAGTCATGAGAGAGGAGGGAAGACAGTTAATCATATCAATCAAAAACATTTATTAAATGCCTGTTATGGGCACAGTGCTAAGCACTGGGGATACAAAAAGAGGCAAATAACAGTACTTTCCCTCAAGGAGCTTACAATGATGAGGATGAATATTTACTAGCTTCTGGTTAGGGTGAGATGGAGACAGAGACACCCTCAGTACACACCCACAAGTTTTTTTGCCTACTAGATAGAACAGGGCATAGTGGCAGGAGGGAATAAGGGTAGACTCAGAACATTGCTGACTGAGAGGTAAAAGATGCAAACTGTTCTCAGTGTCTGGATTGAGTGAAGTGCCATCGTGCCCTCTACCCAAAGGCAAGAGGAGATGAAATGACATGCGGAGTCCTTCAGGGACTAGCAGAGGAGGGAAGGAGTGCTTAGTGATCAGGTTGTGGATAGGGCAGTGGAATAAGGGGCAGGGTCGCACTGACAGCGTCCAGGATTATTACAAGGGGTTAGCTTAGGAAGGACAAGGGAGTCGAAATGTCTCAACCCTACATTCACCTTCCCTGCACTTCCCAGGAGGCTGAGGTAGGGATGGCGGATTTTCACAATTCAGGCAAGTCTTCCATATTCAACTCTTCAGGCTGCAGTTTTTCTAAAAACGACTAGAGGGAAAAAAGAAAGGAAGACAGTTTAAGGGCAGGTTGGAAAGTTCTGCGCTTTCTCCCCTCTTTCTGCCGCGCACACCTCTCCCCCCACCCCCTTCCCCATCTCCCCCCAGTATTCTTGGATCCCTTCACTGTGAATCTCATATTCCTTCTTGGTCCTCAGTTCCCTCTCTCCTAGGATCTTCTCTTGCGTTCATCTGCTCAGTCCTCTCTTGCATTCTGTGCATGTTCCTTAATCTGAGTCCTAAAAAGCCCTCAGTCCCAGTTCCATCTTCAGCCTTACATCAGAATCTTCCTGCTTCTCTGTTTTGTAACTTACTGGGGACACTGGCAGGTCTTTTTCTCACTCAGGAGCCTTCTGATTTGAGACATCCTCTCTGCTCGGCGCTGTCCAGGGAGAACGAGGGGAAAGATAGGAGAAGGAGAGAGAGGCATCAAGGACTTGGGTCCATGAGACCAGAGTGGAGCATGGAGATTCAGGGGGAGGTTTCAGGCTACAGGAGTTGCTATTGCCAAGGCAATCTATCCCAGAATAAGCTTGCTGTTGCTTCCTCCCCAGTCTAGTTTGGATCTAGGACATTGTGTATGGGAGAAGAAGGAGGCAGGAGGCGGGAGTAAAAATATAAAAGCAATGATGAATTTTGCAAAATAAAAGTATTCATTTGCAAGCCTCCAATGTAAAGTACACAAGCCCCTTTACCTCTCACATCCTCATGTCCCCCATCCATTTAAATGAAGAGGTTGGGTCAGTAGATTTAGATTGGAAGTAACTTCTCAAGGGCAGCTAGTCCAATTCTACCTCATTTTATAGATGGGAAAATTGAGGTCCAGAGAAAGTAAATGATTTGCTCTAGATGGCCTGCTAGGTCCATTTCTGCTTTAACGTTCTATGGTTCTGTGATTCTGTAGGCTCCATAGTTTGGCCATGGTGGGTCAGAACCAAATGGATGGATGTGTTAGGGAAGTGGTGGAACGTTTGGAGTAAAGTAGAAAGAAGTTTACTCACCAGCCTGTGCCTTCGTCTGGCACAAAAGAATATACAGAGTCCGGAGAGAAGCAACAGGCTTGCTCCAGCACCCAGACCAACACCCAGATGAAAGGGTAGGTTCCACCCTTGCTTTGCTGCTGGAGGAGAGACACACAGAGAGGTCCTCTCAACTTCTAGACTATAGTCTTGAACATCAAGAAGGATCCAGAAAAGGGAGGGTTGGAAAGAGGGAACATAAAGTACTAGACTGGGAAATGGGACTCTTGGGTCCCAGCAGGAAGGGGTTAACTGAGACCCCCCCAGAGAGGTAACAGTTGTCTAAGCAGTGGGATGGTGGGAGGTTAGCATGGCTAAGAGGGATAAGTATTGCTCCTTGTGTTCTTATGAGAATTGAGCCAATCCAGGGCAGGTTAGGGGTTTGGGGGAGGGAAGGATAGGGGAAAGGATGGAGGGGGAAGGACCTGTTTTCTTACTCAGTTTGAAGGAATCTGATTTAAGTAGTTTCTTATCCTGGAATAGCAGTTGGCATTCCCATGTCCCAGACTCTGGCTCCTTCACCTCCACCTGCCTTTTCTCCTTTAAGACTGTTAGTTTTATTTCTGTCTGGTTTTCTCGAATCCATGTCAGAATCAACCCAGGGATTATGGGACCCAGCACTTCACAGTGCAGTCCATGATGTGGTGATTCCCTGGACATAGCTGAAGAGAGCAAGAGACAGAAACTGGGCACTTGAAATGGGGAGTGGGTTCCTGTTCCCTCGTGGGGTACGAGGTAGGGATAGGATAACAGTGAAAACAATAACGTCTACACTTTAGTGCTATATAATTTTCAAAGCTCTTTCACTTGCATTGACTCATTTTATCCTCCACACAACTTTGTAAGGTGGCCCTGGGGGAGCTATTATCCCCATTTGACAGAGGGAGAGAAACAGAGAGAGAGAGAGAGAGAGAGAATGCCCAATATTACACAGCAAGATAGAGAACTGGAATTAAGACTCATGACTAAAAGATTCTGACTGAATTGTGTGCTTTTTGGAAATTGTTAGTGAGGACAATCACAAAACAAGTTGAGGTTGAGGAATAAGGAAACACCTTGGTTCCTGGAGTCTAGTGAGAGGCATGGAGGAGATTCACCATGCCTCTAGGCTAAGCAATTACCTTGAGATCTCTTTCCCGCTCCACTCTGACTCTGGGGGTGACTAGCTCTGTGTTATTAGTAAGGGATAGGGTATGTGCTCAACCTTCCCCTACTCACCTTTCATTACCACAAGGTTGACCTTCTGTTCCACAGTCCCCGAAGAAAACTTTAGTAAGAAGACTCCTGAGCCAGCATGAGAGGGTAAGACAGGGGAAAGAGTGATCGTGAGTGGGAACTTGGGATCACGTTCGAAATTTGGAACCCCATTTTCTAGAGTCAAGGAGTTACTCTTCCATGAAAACTTGGCCACCTGTGGAGAAGAAGCAGTGCTTTCCACCTTCCACCTCAGTTCTCCATTTGGCTGTTCCCTGTTCAGCTCTTGATCATTTAAATTCAGAGGGAAGGAGAATTTGACAGCTTTGCCCACCATCATATAGAAGGTCTGAGAAGATTCTGTGAAACCTGTAGGTGGTGATAAAGACAGGAAGGGTAGGATCAGAGGAATGGGGAGGAGGTAAAGAAGTGAATGAAAATAAGTTCAAACTCAGCCTAGTGTTCAAGACCTTCCAGTAATTCTTTTTAAAAAAACATGACTATATTTATACATACTGTTGCACTACTCCCCTACATGAACCCTTCCACTAAAGCCAAAGTGACTTAGTCATTTCTCCCAAAAGGTCACACGCCTTTCTGTTGTCTTAGTTTACTTATTTCAGTCCCTCTGCCCAGAATTTCTTTCACATTCCTCAAAACTGGTCTAGGGCTTCCTCCAGTTCATGTTTCACCTCTTCTAAGGAACCTTCCCCTCTCTCAAAGGTGTCATTACTTTCCCTGAATTCCTGTAGAATTCTCCTATTGTATCCGTTGTACGCACAGCACCATTTCTTTAGAGTTTGCTATCTTATTTACCTTTCTGCCCCTACCATCTCATCTCTCCTATAGATTCTAAACTCCATGAGGGCAGGGACCTGGTCTTCAACCTCTTCAGATATGCTCTGGAGTTAGCATCTAACTCTGGGCTTAATCAATATTCAAGAGTAGGTATTCACTAGATTTTTTGGATGCTAATGAAGTTGAATCCAGCTTCTTACACTTATTAGGTGTTTGTGACTCTGGGCAAGTCACCTAACATCTTAGCAAACCAGGCAACTGCCTAACACTTTAAATTGTCAGTTTGCATCGGTGGATGGAATTTCCTTCCCTTTTGAGTTCAATATGCCCGTAAACAAAAAACAAAATTATTAAACAATTATTAAATACTTATTAGATCTTTAAATTATTAAGCAAAGCAAATTATTAAGACAACAAAACCCAATTATTTTGAGTAGAATAAGTGGAGTATGGGAAAAGGGGGTACTGATGAAGAGAAAAGGAAAGTTCTCCTCTTCCTCCCCTTTTCCAAGTTATAGAAGGTCAAGAAGTCATTGGAGCACTGAAGGTCTTCCTTTCTGCCCTTTTTTCTACACATTGACCCTGAGAAAACATTAAAATGGCCCTCAACAGTTCCAGGGCCATCTCCTTGTTTCTCAAGTGCAGATGGTATAGAGGAGCAATGTCCATCTTGAGATCCCAAGACTTATTTCCCCCAGGGACAAAGGTGGGGGGAGGGGTAAAGAAGAGAGGGTCCCTGAAAGTCAAGAGAGTAGAGGCACTGGAAGTTGGTGGTGGAAAGTGACAGTAGACAGCGTCTCTTACCAAATGCTGTGACTTTGATGCTCAATTTCAGGGTTTTGTCACCCACAGAGACAATACAGTCCCAGAGACCCGTTTCGTTTGGCCCCATTTTCACCAAGTTCAAAGTTTTCTTGTCTTGATTCAGGATCTGTTTACTTTTATCTCCTGGACCCCTCCATTCCACTTTGAGTGCAGGAAGGTTGGAAGAGCCGTGCAAGGTTAAAGTCACATTGGTTCCAGAGATCACATAGTCACTTGGGGTGGCTGTCACTGTCAGGGAGGAACGGTGCAGCTCCAAGTTACATACACAATGCACACCCAATAAAGAGAAAAGACAGATGACCCAGAAGTTTTGTTTCTCCCAGAACATCTAGCCCCTCACACCATGCCACTTCTGAATCCCCAAGGTCCTCCCTCTCTATGTCCTTTTCCCCTCTATCTTCTTTCCTCTATCCCTCCTTCTTTTCCTCATCTTTGTCCCTCCTATTCTCCTTTCCCTCTCCCTCTCATCCCAGTTTCTCTCTCCCTTTTATCCAGGATAAAAGAGGGAAATGACCAGAGGGGGCTGCATGTGGAATGCTAGAATTTCAATTCCAGGTCATGAAGATTTGAATTCAAATCATGCCCTGAACACATAGCCTGTGTGACTCTAGAAAAGTTATTTAATCTTTCACTGACAGCCTCAGTTTCCTCACACTTACCTCACTTTGTTATCAGGATCAAATATAAATATTTATAACATATGTAAACTAATGTAACCCTTAGAAAATGCTTTGCAAACCTGAAAGTATTATATAAATGCCATTATTATGAGAATTCCAAAAGGTCTCATTGGGTGCCAAGGTGCCTTCTGTTGGTGAGGGAAGGGATGGGGAGAGGACAGGGATGGGAAGAATCTAGGGAGAAAAAAAGAGAGGATCTGCTTATTCTTTTCTTCCACTTACCCTTGAACACTAGGAGTTGTACTTCCTGCTTCCTGTTCTCCACCTCACAGAAGTAGGTCCCTGAGTCTGAGATCTCCAACTTCTTGATGGTCAAAGGAAAGCTGCCACTGTCCCATTGGTTTGTTAAGGAATCCACTCTATCTTTCTTTTTTGTGTTTCCTTCGAATGAAAGAATTTTTGGGGGGTAAGGGAACACCCATTGGCTATTATAATATTAAACACCTATGACTTTTTTGCCTTGAGCCAATGAAGATTATTGTTATCAGAGTGAGGCGGGTTGGTGCAGTGGGGAGGAGAAAACCGTTGAATTTCAAGTCAGAAAACTTGGGTTCAATTTCCAGCCCTGTAGCTCGCTTCCCATTGGCGTGAACATGGCTAAATCACTTTGCTTTTGGGGGCTTTGATTTCCTTATCTACAAAAAGAAGGGGTTAAGCTAATCATTGCTAATATTCCTTCCAGCTCCAAACCCTTTGATTTCATTTTGTCCAGAGAGTCCTCTACTTGTCGTATTGGAAGATTTGTTTCTATTTGTGAACTACATCTCTCCTAAACCAGAGGAATAAAAGAGTTCTGGTCTTCCTTTTTTAAAAGTATAAATTGTAACTGAATTCAGTATGGGGGCTTCTTCTGGTGGATTGAGGCTTCAAGGAAGCCTTTGAACCCCAGAATTTGCCCCAGAAATATAGAGTAGAAGAATTAGTACCCTGGGACCTTTGGTTTTCTTTTTGATTTTGTTATTAATTCAGTCGTGTTTGACTCTGTGACCCAATTTGGGGTTTTCTTGGCAAAAATACTGGAGTGGTTTGCCATTTCCTCCTCCAGTTTGCCTCAAACAAGGTGAAGTGACTTGCCCAAGGTCATACTGCTAGTAAGTGTCTGAGGTCAAATTTGAACTCAAGAAAATTAGTTTTCTTGAAAAGGCCCAGCACTCTATCTTTCACTACTAAACTCTTTGAAAAATTGTTTATTTATATCTTTTGTTTCTGTATTACCTTCTTTTCTAAATATTTAGAATTTAGAGAGTCATTCATTTTAATAAAAGAAGGAAAGGAAAGCAGAGGAGAAGGGAGGGGACAGGAGAGGAGTAAATGAAAGAAGTGAGAAGAGGAGAGAGAAAAAGAGGGAAGAGTGAGGAGAGGAAAGGACACAAAAGAGACAAGAGGAGAGAAAAAACAGAATAAGTAAGAGAGGGGAATAAAAAGCACATAAGTGAAATCTTGACTACTTACAATCTTCCACACCCATAGTCCTCATCTCTCTAAAGAAAGAAAAGATGTACATTTTCTCTTCTGAGACAGCTTTGGTCATTCTGCTACATTCAGTTTTTAAAAAAACTTTTTACAAGTATTTTGTTGTAGTCGTTGAATATTTTGTTTCCCTCATTCTGTTCCTTCATTTTGCATCAGTTCATGCTATATCATGCATCTTTGAATTCTTCTTATTCATTGTTACTTACTGCCCAATACTATTCCAATCCATTTACGTACTGCAATTTGAAGTCACTGGTAAACTCTTTTATAAAAAAAACACCTACATTCAATTACTCGCCAGCTATTCATTTTTTTAAAACTCCGTTCAATGTGGCTTCCAACTCCATCCCTCTACTGAAGTGACTATTTCCAAGCTTTTCTTTCTAATAGATCCAGAGCTTCACTGCTAAGTCTCTTGTTCTTGTCTTAGATTTTGTCCTCCTTGGTCTGTCTACAACTTTGATGCTGTTGACCAGCCCTACCTCCTGGGTAGTCTCTCCTCCCTTGGCTTGACACTTCCGTCTCCTGGCTCTCCTCCTACCTGTTAAATGTCTGACTCTTCCTTTTTGGTGTCCTTTGATGAATCCATCTCCTATACCATGATATATATATGTCCCCCCAGGACATTCTCATGCATTCTCTTCTTTCTTTTCACTCTTGTCCTCGATTATCTTATCTCCTTCTAAGGGATCATCTACAAGCAGATGTGAGATTTCATAAAGACCTAGAATCTGTGGGGCTCTCTGAGGCCCATAACGCTCAATTGTAGCAGGCTACTTCTGCTGTGAACATCAGACATAAACCAACCCTTTACCTTCTCTTTTCTGGAAACTTCCATACTCTATCTCATTTATCCAGGATTGGTATGACAATTCCTAGCTTCTCCCAGGCTGTGATATCAGCCAGATTCACTAGAGTTAAAAACCTGATCCTTCCCTATAAAACCTATGATCTTTCAGGCTTCACTGAGGTGCTTTGTTGTGAAAGTGATTTTAATCTCATCAGTTTCATGATGTAATAGATTGTGGAGATTCTAGTGCTGAGGCAAAAGGCTGCCTCTCCAGAGATCCATGGATGATTTCCATTGCCCCTGTCCTTCTTCCTTTAAAGGCTTAGCTTCGGGGGTAGCATCCTTTGTAAAGCCTTGTCTGATTCTCCAAACTAGCAGTATTCTCTCTCTCCTCAATTTACCTTGTATTATATTTATTTATTTATTCACTTATTTATTTATATGCCTACATGTCAGTCAACTAGCATTTATTAATTTCTTGATATATAATATATATACACACACTATACATAGTCTCTCTTCTCTCTCCTCACAATGCATACATATACACACAATATACTATACAATATACACATATATATATTTTATACATATATACACATATATTGAGTAATACACATATATCCTGTATATTTTATACACATATACATATATTATACATATATACATATATGTGTACGCACTATACACATATAGTATATTTATGCATATACTATGCATATATCCATATGCATGGACATATGATATATACATATATGTGGTATATATACACCATACATACCTATACATATGTTATACACATAAATCTGTATATATATTATGTACACATGTGTATATCTTATATATATATTATAGATATGTACAGTTATCTCTTCCACATTGCAACTTTCCCCATTGTGGTTTTGATATATTGTGGTTCAGCATAAGAATCTTGGGGAAATTTCACAAAAGTCACAAACAACATAGAAAAAGTTTAGAAATTAAAAATACATAAAATATTAGTATTGTATAATATCAACATATTTTATCTTTTAATACCAAGATAATTTAGATTTCTCTTCTGGTACAAAGGGAGAGCCAAAAAATTTAATGCAGATTTTTCAGATTGAGGAGGACTGTGCCTCACCCCAACCCCCACAACATGGAAGGATAACTGTATATTATGTCATATATGCATATTTTTACAATATTATATACACACATAGATGTGTTATACACATAGACACATAGACACACATGCATACATGGATGCACATATATATACATTACATGCACACACATATATACTGCACAATATATACTTGTGTTTGTATATGCATGTGTTCATATAGACCTGCATGTATACATACATACATGTGTATATGCATATATAATATGTAATTTCCCACAGATATTACACAAGAACAAAAAGCTAGATCCAAAGTTGAATAGGAGGAGAAAGAGAATATACTGGATTGCCTTTGAAAAGCTGAGTGAGGTTTTTAATGACCCCAAGCTTCTTTTGTTTCTGCTTTGCCTTCATTTCCAAATCTATCCCTTCATTTCCATCCACATTGAGTCATCCCTTATAATAAAGACTAAAAAAAAAATGAAAGAAGAAAAAATAGTTCAGCAAAACTAACCGACACAACTGCAGCAACTAAAATTGAAGACAATTTTAATCTCCAATCACATACAATGGATACTGATGCTAACTTACTAAATTTAATGCATACATTTGTTTATTTTATTTTTAATTTTATTTTTATTTCTCTTATTTTTATATCACTTTCATTTCCAACATACCACCACCCCCCACTATTCCAGTAAGCCATCAGTTGTTTTGAAGATTTTAAAAAGGGAAAAAAGGAACTCAGTAATACAATCAACACCTGAATGAGTGAACAAAATTATTAAATTATTACTATGTGAAAAGTATTGAGGGACAGCTAGGTGACACAATGGATAGGGTGCTGGCCTTGAGTCATAAAGACTCATCTTTCTGAGTTCAAATCAGGCCTCAGACTTACTAGTTGTGTAACCCTGGACAAGTCACTTAACCCTGTTTGCCTCAGTTTCCTCATCTGAATGAGGAATGAGCTGGAGAAGAAAATGGCAAACCTCTCCAGTATCTTTGCCAAGAAAATCCCAAATGGGATCACAGACACAATGAAAAACAATTAAACAGCACCAAAGCACTAAGAAGATGAATTAGCAAAGCAAGCTAGACCTTGTTCTCAAGGAGGTCACATTCTCATAGATGGAGATGACACATATTGGAGGTTTCAGCTGTAACTCAGATGGAAAAAGCCAGTGACAGTCAAACCCTTGGGACCTGAAGAGGTTATCAAGAGAATGAGTATAGAGAGAGAAAAGAAGAGGACCTAGGACACATACCCATAGTTGGGTGACAGGATGTGGATGATAAGTCAACAAAGGATACTAGGAAGGAATGGTCACAGGTGAAGAGGAGAACCAGGAGGGAAAATGTCACTTGGATTTTATTAAGACCTTTTAGCACAAGGCATGAGGAGAGGCTCTCAAAGGGACAGTACTTGAGCCTTCGCAAGTCCCCAGAGCCCTCTATTGAATGGGGGATATGGACAAGCACCCCAGATGATTTGTTGAGGACTGCAAATATTTAACTGGGCAGAAAATATAACAGAGATGGACTGCAGTACTTCTCATGGAGCTAAAGGACATGCATGACACAGCAACTCCTGATTGGTCAGTCCCTGGGGCTGAGGTTGCATCAACTGTATTTACATTAAAGATGATTGGCGATTGAACCAAGAGGAACCTCCCTTCTCAGCAGGTTCTGAGGATAGAGGAGAAAATCTCCACTCCTCTT
Organism: Bettongia penicillata ogilbyi; assembly: GCA_023548195.1. Classification (NCBI taxonomy): domain Eukaryota; kingdom Metazoa; phylum Chordata; class Mammalia; order Diprotodontia; family Potoroidae; genus Bettongia; species Bettongia penicillata. The sequence continues at coordinate 5,570,294 of JAJHZJ010000169.1, read as the reverse complement.
TTGAGCAGGTCACTTTGGGATTCTGCCAGCTCTCCCTTGGACTGCCAACAGTGTAAGAAGGGGATTTTTCTCCCTCCCCCACTCACTGGCAGCAAAGCAGCTTGCAGTTTGAGCATATGGCAGAGAGAACATGTGCTTGCCTAGCTGAGCCTGAGACTGCACCTCGAGTCCCTGGATGCCTCCTCTGTTTTGTGTTTCTTTCCTGAGTCCAGGAATCCCAAGATCCTGAGGAACGGATATTTCCAGCCTTATGAGTTTGAGAATCCTTGAGTTCCTAAATCAGTACCTACTTACTGTCCAACAGGAATCAGACCTGCAGCTATACCACTTCTCAGAGGAGGGTAAACTGGCAAGATCATCCTGAATTTGAGTAGATGAAAGGCAGGAATGTGCTGGAACCAGCTTCCAAGCCAATTGTTGAATTTCCAGTGTGAGCACATACATCTTAGAAATCTGCAAGTGCTATAAACAGCAATAAATTATATTAAATATAATATTAATTGTTTTGTTGATTGTCTAGACTTGAGGAAATGATGGGGGGAAATGCTTAATAGTGCAGATTAAACTTAAAACTGTATATATCCCCCCACCTAGCTGTCAAACATTTACCAACACACTCCTGGACCTGACTGGTCAGAAAATTCGGACCATTTCAGACTTCGCAGGTCTGAAGTGAAAGACATCCTTTAATAGTCTCACAAAATGCCTTTTTCCATGAAATTCACTTGGTACAATGCCTGGCACATAGTAAATGCCTGATAGATGTTTCTTTACTTGACCTTTTAGGAGAATGTATGAAGGTATAGATTGGGTCTAGGTTATTGTTTTATGTTTGTATTTGTTAATGAGTATCTATGTGGAAGAGAAAATAAATAATTGTCCTATACATGAAACTCATTTTGTACCTAACAATTAAAAAGTCTGCTGGACCCAAGGGGTAGTGGTGCTTCCTTTTTGTCCTCTCCATTAAAGGGGACTGGAATTGCACTGAACCTATATATGTAGTCTGGATTGGACTCAGACTAAGGAAAGTCTAATCACCTAAAATAGGGCTAGACCTGGAGTCAGGAAGCCGAGCCGCAGACATGACCATGGGCAAGTCATTCCTCTGCCTGCCCGACTTTCCTCATCTGTGTAATGGGGATCACAATAGCACCATTATATCCCAGGATAGCTTTGGTACATAGCAGGTAAGAAGGGTCAGGTTCTTCTTGCACTCCTTGGCTATTATGCCCCAACCCTGATTTTCTTGAATCTTGAGTTTGACTCATATCTAGAGTCTCCCTAAAGGGATAATAGAAAGGAAGTCAATATCCAATGCAAATTAGATGTGGGAGAGGTATTTCTTTCCCCCCAAAAAAAGACATGGGAAACACACCTGGCTCTCCCAAGCATGCATCAACAGAAATTTAAGTCTCCAGTCATTACAGCATGAAGTTGTCTTAAACTTCAGAACAAGAAACAGTTTTCAGGATTGCTTAATTGGAATTCTCACAGTATATTTCAGTTGTTTACTGTCTAAACAACTCTCTCCAGGTCCCTGGTTTCTAAAAAGCCAGGGCAGGGTTACATTGGCTAGAGGGGATTACTCCCACTGTGACTGAGGACCTTTGGATCTCTGAACTTTCAAACTCACAAGCTGGTCCTCAAGGCTGGAAATGTTTATGTCAGGATGGCTGCTGGGTGGGTCGTCTATTGAATGATCAAAGAATCACAAAGCAGAAGAGAGAGCCAGAACCCAGGATCAAACCCAGCTAGGTAGCTGATCTGTAAGCCCAAGCTACCATTGGAAGCAGTTGCCTTGCTTCTGGGGCAGAGAAAAACCACAACTCCCACCTCTCTCCTCACCTCCACAGGAAGTCCCAGAGTTGCACAATGCCATCTGGAGGATCAAAGGAAGAAAATGACAGGAATGGATTCACTCTCCTTTTAAAGGTCCTCTGAGTAAATAGCTTTTCCTGCTCAGCAGCTGATAAGGGGATTGCTTGGTCATCAACCAAATGTCTGAATCCTTAAGCCATGAGTCACCCACCCATGGCCAACAGAAAGCAGCCTGGAGCATAGACTTCTTCTCAGTTTTACTACTTCCCCTCATACTCATGTAGCCCACCATCCAGATGCTGGCTTTTGATCTCTCTGAATTGTTTTTCCCTAGGTCCAAAGAGAGGATTTAGGGAGAGAAGGACTGAAAGAGCAGCACTTTCTGATATTTCTGGCATCAGAGGAGGATTACCCTTACTCCTTCCCTTATCTCATCCTTCCCCCAAATCATTCTAGGATAAAGGGATGCCCTCTGTATATTGAAGCACCCTCTTTTCACTTTTCATCTTCTTCCTTTCTCTGACCTTGCAATTCATACTCCTGGGAGAGACACAAGAGGGGAACAGTTGGTGTGATTGTGGACCACAGAGAGAGAAAAGGACTCTACCATGAACAGTGCCAGACCAAAACCTTGGCAAGGATCAAGGTGGCCAGGGGAAGGCATCACATCAAAGAGAGATTCCAATTCTTGTAGTAGAGAGACAATGACCAAGACAGGAGAGAGGAGAAAAGAGCCAGGCTGAAACTACCAGCTATTAGGTGCAGAAAGAAGCATAAATGGTCAGATGATGGCCAATGTGTTGATTTGTTTTACTTATACTTTGGTTGCTAGGGAGGGTTCTATTTTGGGGGTAAGGGAGTAGGGAGGAAACAATGTGAAGTGACAGCAATGTAAAAAAAGGACAATAAAACATTAATTTAAATTTTAAAAAAAGAAACGTGAGAAGATACTGAAAGGAAGTGGAGTAATTGTAATCACCAGTCTTGGGTCTGGATGATGAAACATACCTCCCACATATTGTTAGAGAAATGGGGGAATATGGATGTGGAATACATCGTATACAATCAGAGTTGATCACTATGCTGGTTGGTGTGTTCAGCTACTTTTCTTTTCTATAAGGAAGAGTTCATTAGGGGTGGGATTGGAGTGGTATAACACAGAAATGATAATGAAGTTAAAAAAGAAAAAGCTTCAATTAAAATCCAAATATGTGTGTGTGTGCATGTATCTGTTGTTGTTGACTTGTTTCAGTCATGTATAACTCTCCTCAAACCCCATTTGGAGTATTCTTGGCAAAGATACTGGAGTGGTTTGCCATTTTCTTCTCCATCTCATTTTACAGATAAGGAAACTGAGGCAGACAGGGTTTAGTGACTTGCCCAGGGTCACACAACTAGCAAGTGTCTGAGGACAGATTTGAATTCAGATCCTCCTGACTCCAGGGCCAGCCTTCTATCCATTGTGCCATCTACCTGTCTCATATGTGTGTATACACGTACATATGTATATATGTATACACACGCATATATTTTGGTCCTCATTCTACTTCAGAAGTCTCTGTTACTTTTGAAACTCCCAGTTCTCCTGGATACATTGCCTAATAATCAAGTCCATTCCAGTTCCTTCCTCAACACCAGCTCTCAACAATTTCTCTTATTCCTCATCAAGGACGGCTCAGTGTTTCACCAGCTCAAAGTCTGGGCTCCTAATTTCCTTGATTCTTTCCCCAACCTCTTTCCTCCTGACCATCTTCATCCTTCATTCCTATACCTCCAATGTCCATGCATTCCTTACCCCAGTCTCCTCGCTTCCCCACAGTACTTGCTACGCTAGTCATCAGCCTGAGCTCTGCAGAACCTAAGGCCAGCCTCCTTCCTTTTGTTGTCTTCCTAACAAAGTAAGCTCAAAGATTTGCAGATCCAATTCCTTCAAGGAAGAAAGAAATGGGGGAAGGAAGGAAGGAGGGAGGAAAAGAAGTAGGAAGGAAAGGAGATAGGAAGGAAGGAAAGAAGGAAGGAAGGAAGGAAGGAAGGAAGGAAGGAAGGAAGGAAGGAAGGAAGGAAGGAAGGAAGGGGAAGAAAAGGAGGGAGGACAAGAAAAGATGAAAAGGGGTAGTCTCGATGAAATATCAGAAGGCCTATAGGAACTCAAGAAGTGAAAAAGAATGAGAATAATTTATACAATAACAATAACAATGTAAAACCAAACAACCTTTAAAGACTTTAGACTCTTATCGCTGCATTAACCAACCAGGATCCTAGAACAGTGATGAGGAACCATGCCACCCACCTCCTGACAGCAAGGCGATGGACTCCAGGTGCCGAGTGAGAGATATTTTTTTTGGACATGGTGAATGAGGGAATATTTTCTGCTTAACTATGCATAATTTTTACCCAGAAAATTGTCCTTTCTTCCCCCAGCAATTGGGGTAGGAGTAAGAAGCTGAATTTTTGTTAATTTAAAAAAACGGTTCCTGTGAGCAATAACTGAATCCCCTAAAGTTTTTTTTTTTTTTAAACAATCCATGATGTTAGATGGGTAAGGCTCCCCAAAGGGACAATTTCGAAGGATAGCTGTCATTTGGATGTCTGTGCTTTGGTACATACATTTAAAAAGTCAGTCTCATTACTTTATCATTGCATCTTATATAAACAAGTACAAAAGAGGTGAAACACATTGCATAAATAAAAGTAAAGATTCAGGGTAAGGGAAAAGTCATTATAGGTTACTTGACTAGAATCCAACATTGGAAGGTCACACCATGTTCATAAAAACTAGAAAGGGAAAAAGATCAGATTGGCCAAAAAAATGACAAATGTTGGCGGGCTAGGGGAGAATAGGCACACTAGTGCTTTGTGGGTGAGGCTACAAACTGGTTCAACTATTCTGAAAAGACATTTGGAACGATGCCCCACAAGTTAGTGAACTGCGCATAATTTTTGACAAGGCCTACAACCCACATGAGGCAGCTGGGTGGCTCAGTTGACAGAGCACTGGGCCTGGAGTTAATAATAGGTAAGTTCAAATCTGGCTTCAGACATTTACTAGCTGTGTGACCCTGGGCAAGTCACTTAACCTGCTTGCCTAAATTCACTGGAGAAGGAAATGGCAAACCACTCCAGTACCTTTGTCAGGAAAACCCCATGGACTATATGGGCATGATATGGTCCACAGAGTCACAAATAGTCGGATACAACTAAACCACAACAGTAATGCATAGATCAAAGAAAGAGGAAAAGGACCTATTTTTACAAAAATAGTTATAGCAGCTAGGTAGCACAGTATACAGTGCTGGCTCTGGAGTCAGAAGGACCCCAGGTAAAATCTGGCCTCAGACACTTACTAGCTATGTGATCCTGGACAAGTCACTTCACCCTGTTTGCTCAGTTACCTCACCTGTGAAAGAAGGAAATGGCAAAACACTCCAGTATCTCTGCCAAGAAAACCTCAAATGGGGTCATAAAGAGTTGAATACAACTGAAACTACTCAACCAAAACAGCAAATTTATAGCAAATCTTTTGTAATAGCCTCAAAATGGAAATTAAAGGGATATCCCCAACTAAATAAATTTTGTCATGTGATTGTAATAGAATAATTAAATACTTAATTTATAAATAAAAATATATAAGCATAATAAAATATAAAATTAAGTAATGAATAATTGAATAGACAGTTTGAGAGGAGACTGGGAAGACCTCTATGAACTGACGCTGAGGGACGTGAGCAGAATGAGGAGAGCAATTTATATAACGCTAACAACATTTTAGATCAAAATAACTTTGAAAGACTTTAGAACTTTGGCCAATGCAATGACAAACTGTGACTCTAGATACTAAAGATAAAACACACTACCCAACTCCTACCAGAGAGGTGGTAAACATTAAATACACAATATGACAAGCATTTTTGTATAGGGCCGATGCAGGAATATATTCTTCTGGACTATGCATATTGGCTCTGAGAGCTTTATTTTTCATTACTTCGTTGTTCTTTGGTAGGGCAGGGCAGGGGGAATCTGCAGCATAAGAATAAGTGAACAAATACATTTGTGGGGATAGCAAAAAAGAATAGATTACAGAATAGTTTTTGTATATAAGGAGGATACGTCGCTATATAGAAATCTACAAACCTGAAAGGGTAGAGAAAGAGCATGAAAACAAAGGAAGGGCAAAACAGAGAAGCATTATCATGGAGGGAATGCATTATAGATTGCCCATCTAGACTGAAATAATGTACGATGAATTATTGAAAAAATGCACACAAAGTTGGCATGGGCAGAAGGTATATAGTTCGTAGGGAACAGGTGCCAGGCATATTAAACCTCCCAGGCATCTGCTGGAGATATATCTGCTAAAAGCAGACAAATTTTATATACTTGATGTTAATTTCATCTTTCAAAAGGTAGAAGAAATGAGTGTTAACATAACAAAGAAGGTAGGACAGCTGAGCTTTGAGGACAGAAGAGCATGTCCTACTCTTTGTAACCCATTCTAGAGTTTTTTTGGCCAAGATATTGGAGTAGTTTGCCATTTCCTTCTCTAGCTCACTTTACAGATGAGGAAACTGAGGCAAACAGCTAAATGATTTGCTTAGGGTCATACAGCTAGTGTCAAGAAGACCTAAATTCAAATCCAGCCTTAGAGACTAGTTGTGTGACCCTCGGCAAGTCACTTAGCTCTGTTTGCCCAAGTATTCTCATCTGTAAAGTGAACTGAAGGAGGAAAGGGCGAGCCACTCTAGTATCTTTGCCAAGAAAACTCCGGAGCGGGTCACAAAGAGTTGGACACAACTGAAACAACTGAACAACAGCAGATGAGTCTTCCCGACTCCAGGTCCAGCTTTCTATCCACTGTGCCACCTAGCTACCCAGACAGGCAGCAGCTACTGTGATAACCCCGAGAAGTACACCAGCTTCTTTAGAGCTGTCCATCATCAGCACAAATGAGAAAGACTTTCATTGCTGGCATGGAGCCCCAGGTGGCCCCCATAGCTGTGTCATCAGACTGAGAGAAAGTACAGAAGGAATGAGGTATCTTGGTTGCAACAGGACAGGGTGGTCATGGTGGCCTGTGTTTGTAGGTCAGGAAGGCTAATGCCCCAGATAAGCTGCAGCTAAGGGTTTAAGCACAACCAAAAGTGCTTTTAAAAAAACTAGGGGAGGAGCAAGGGAAGAAATAAGAAAGATATAGGTCCTTCACTTGATATAGATGGGATGATGATAGTATATGGAAGAGGGAAGACAGAACTCCTATTGTGTTTTTGCTTCCTCTTTGTGAGGATATGTGTTCTGCTGGACTGTCTCATCCATGGACAGGGCAACCAGAATACTAGGCCATAGGCTCAGTGAACCTGTGCCTAAGTCACTACTTTGAGAATGTTTCTCTTGCCAATAGGATATTCCCTTTAAAGAAATCAGGGGGCTTCTTAGAAACTATTTGATATTCCTGAATGGCCAATAAGAAGAAATTGGTTGCCAAAGAGGGACTGACAGGAATCTTGGGAGGAAATGCCACCTTAAAATTTCTAAGAGAAAAGAAAGTGGAACACTAGGGATAGTCTAACATGTGCTTTAGACTTTAAAAGAGTAGATTTCAAAGGGTACAGAGAAAAGCAAGGGTCCCATGGGTCAGAGATTCTGAAAGACAATTCAGAAGCAATGGAAGGCACTGAAGAAGGAACTTTAGATGATTCACAAATTATTCAGATGAGGGAGAGAAAGAGGTCTAAAGAGACTGCTTAGTAGCAATTTTTGTTGCAGCAAAGAACTAAAAACAAAAGGAGATGCCCTTCAGTTGAAGAAGGCTGAACAAATTATGGCATATTAATGACATGGAGTAGCATTGCACCTTAAGAAATGACAAAAGGAATCCTTAGTGGGTAGAAGAGTTTTGGTTTTCTTGTTTTCAATGGAATGTGTGAGAGAGGGGAAAGAGATAAGAGCTAGTAATAGTGTTGATTTTAAAAAAAGAAAGAAAAGAAGGACACAGAAGCATCTTTTTAAAGCTCAGAAGAGAAGAGAAGGAAGTCAGTAGGAAACATTGTCTAGCAAGACAGCTTTGAAAGTGAAATATCAAATTTATTATACTTTAAACAAAAGCAGATTGCACATAAATGAGACTTGGGATTTTACTTCTTTTTTCTCTGCTTTGTATACAGAAATGTTCTTTTTGGTGATTAAGTTCAAAATTTTGACAAAATTAATTTTAAAAAGAGAGGAGAACAGTTACTGTTATGATTGGATAACTGAAGGAATGATGCAGGAACAGCATCAGGGAGTCTAATGTCCCACATAAGCTGAGACAAGGGGTCAAGGCTATGAACAACCAAAAGTGCTTTTAAAACAACAGCTATGTTAGGAGCAAGAGAAAAAATAAGAAAAACATGGGTCCTTCGCTAGATGGGATGATGATAGTATATGAAAGAGGGAAGACAGAACTCAGTTGTGTTTTTGCTTCCTTTATCAAGGACGCTGGTCTTCAGAGAAGGAAGGATAAAAAAAATGGTTAGCAGAGAACTGAAAACTAAGATAATCAGACAAAGGTAAGGAGCACCTATCTGTATTCAGTAAGTGAATTCAAGTCACCCAACTTGGACAAATTTTATCCAAGGATACTGAAAAATGTGTTAAGATATGATTGTTGAATATCATTGAGTAGCACACAGAAAAGATGGCTGAGGTGCCACAGTTGTCTATGTTCCCAAAAAGTGAAAAAAGGTTGATAATTCAAACTCTAGGCCAGTGAACTTGATGGGGATTCCTTGAAAAAATTAAAGGGTCTATTTTTAAGCACTTAGAAATTGTGGTCAGGGTAAGCCAGCATGGTTTAATTAAAATCAAGTACATGGTGGTATTATTTTTGTATGAGGAAAAAACTGGAAACAAAATGGATGCCCATTGATTGGAAAATAACTGAAAATTTTGGTATATGAATGTATACCAAAAAAGAATCTAGTTGGACTATAAGAAATGATGAATATGAGGAATTCAGAGAAACATAAGAAGATTTGTGGAAATTGATAAAAAGAAGAAAACAGGCAGGAAAATAATGTGCCCAGTAACTACAGAAATGTAAAAATCATGTACCTCTGCACTACTCTACCAATTTTCACTCATCCCCAGAGAGAAGCTACTTACTACCTCAGGTTCTAGAGCAGGGGTGGGGAACCTGCAGCCTCAAGGTCACATGTGACCCTGTAGGTCCTCAAGTGTGGCCCATTCAAAGGGTTGCACTTGAGGACCTAAAGTTTGGATTCAGCCATAGGGATGCACTTAACGACCTACAGGGTCACATGTGACCTTGAGACCCCAGGTTCTCACGCCTATTCTAGAGGAAATTCTGTGTTTGTACACTCTTCCATTTGCTCTTTTGGTCCTACCAGGGTGCTTCCCATTAGTCGTCATTCAGCGGATTTAATTAACTCTTATTAAGCTTATTTACTTAAATGACATATCAAGAACAGTAATCACAAAACATACCCCCCCACAAACTTGGAGGGGGGCACTCGCAAATACAGACAGTGTACATGGGCAGACTTCTTCCTCTTTGAAATCACTTCCTTTTTCAGGTAACGGCCCCTCTGTATCTATATCTGTCTGGAGTATGTGTCTTTGCTCTTGCCTGGATGCAATGCATTCAACGAGTCCAGTGGTTCTAATAACAATCTCTTCTCCCCAACCTTCTTGCTGCCCTATGCTATAATCCTAAGAAGTCTCCTATGCAACTGCTTCCATCTCGGGAAGTTTGAAAACTCCTTCAGGGCTCAGGCCTTTGAAACTCCCAGAGGCTTGACTAACTTGCTTGTTCAGCCAAACAAAATGTTCCTATTGCTGACCAAATCAATGATGCGTTCCAACCTCATAAAGAGATCAGGGTGTAAATTATTCTTGTTGACGCTGAAACCTCATCCTGTGAAACTATATTCTGTGACTTTATCAGCTGAGGCGGGGGAGAGAACCACATCCTCTCATTTAATGAATGAAAAAGTAGAAAAATGTATTATAATTTAGATGAAATCAAATTAAAAATACATATTGCAAAGGACTGACATTGAAATATACTTATTTTTCTTAATAGATGGGTGGTAAATTATGAGTATGGAATATTGCAGTTACTGTTAGACAAAGTTGCTTGGCTATTTTCCTTTGTTATGTTATTATGGTAGTGATGGGATATAAAAAGGAAAAATTGGTATAAAAATTATTAATAACATTTGCAAAGGAAATAAATTTCTACTGCAGTGTAATAAAACCCACCAAGTTATATGAAACTGATCTAATTTGTTTTAATCTAATCTATAAGATTAATCTATTGATTTTAACTGTTAATCATTGAAATGCTTTAACCATAGTAAATCTTGATTTCAAAAAGACAGTTGATATAAAAGTTATGCTTTTAGGTAAGATTCAGAGATGTGATAGTATGCTAGTATAGTTAGATGTTTTTGAAACTGTTTGAATTGAATTGTTTTGACTGACTGAACCCAAAGTATTGACATTGATCATTGGCAATATGGATAAAGGTCTCTAGTAAGGTTCCACAAGTCTCTTTGTAGGCTTTGTTTTGTTCAATTTTTTTAAAATCAGAGACTCTATGAAGTTATACATGGTACGATAATAAAATTTCTGAATGTCATAAAACTGAGAGAAATATCTAAGGCATTGAATGACTGACTTGGGATTCACAAGTAGAGATAAATGTAAAGTCCTATACTTAGCTTCAAAAAACTAACTTTCCAAGTACAAAACTGAGTGAGCAATTCATGTGGGAAAAAATGGTATCCAGTATGACTTAATAATGTCTCATTGTCAATGATGTTACTGATGTGGCAACCAAAAAGGCTTATTTGAATTTAATCCACACCAATAAAGATTTAGTATCCAAAATGAGAGAGGTGATAGTTCATTCTGAAGTACTCTGCCCTGGTCCTACTCTATCCAGAGTACTGTGTTTCCTTATTGGTACTGAATTTTAGGGAAGATATTAACAAGTCGCTATGGGAGGAGGCAGGAGTTGTGCAGCCAGTGTTGGGAAGGGAATTCAAAGCCATGGCAAAGGAAATGGCGGATACAAGGATCAATTTAAAGAACGAAGAGTGTTTATTTAGCTTGGCTAGAAGACTTGGATGGGAGGGAACATGGTAGACATTTTCAAGTATCTAGGGAGTTGTCCTATGGATGAGGGATTATTACATATGTTGAGTTTTGACCCTTGTGGACTAATAAGCAAAAACTACGTAGCTATAGTCAAGACATTTAACTTTTCTGAACATCATTTTCCCCTGTCAATAAATGAGGATAATAATTGAATCTGCCTCTCACGTATTAACGACCTATACTTGCGTTGATAGGGGTAGCAGCAGCAGTAATAGAACAAGGAATAAATGAAATGGGAGTCATAAGCCATAACCATAAAGTTCTAGCCCTTGGACATAACTTCATGAATTCCAGAGATTACATGCTTCTAGATCTGGGTGCTGGTTAACCAGCAGGAAATGACCTACTGCAAAGCTTATGAATATTCCATGGAAAATACATAGTGTTGTGCCCATGACCTGACTAATACAGTAGATAGATAGTGAAGGTGAGTACCTGATTATCCTTATTACCTCAGGATCATAGGGTCATAATTAGGAGAAATCTGAGAGACCATCTAGTCCAACAACCTTTTAAGGAAAAGTTAGAATAAAGTGCTATTCTAACTCAGAGAGACTATTTTTTTCCATTGGACTTTCAATTTCATCCACATAGGGAACTGCTACCAAGGAACTACTCTTCAGCTTATATTTAGAGACTTGCCTAGAGCACTGAGCTATTAAGTGACTGGCCAAGGAAAGATCATTGCTCATCTGAAATTTCTATGAAATTCCATCACAACAAATAAAAATCTCTCTAACATACACTTGCAAACTTTCATTTGGTAATCTTACATCTCAAGCAATATTCAGCTTGATGACAATAACAGCATAGCAAATTAAATAGGAGAATTCCATGAAGTTGTCATTGTCATGGACTTTAATCCATAATGTAAGCTATGGAAATATATACTAGGTGACTTGGAATTAGTCAGGGAAGTTTTTTTGCCAGAGTAATTTTGAGGAACAGAGTGATATGAACAGAAAGATAACTCCACAACACTCTAAGTTATTCAAGACAGACTTCACACCTTCCTTTTTTTCATTGTCTCTCCATAGTGCCTAGTATAGGCCTTGCTTTATACAATATACAAAAAATTGTGCATATTAATAATTTTGTAACATGAAAAAATTGTCTTTATTTTACCTGGGGGATTTTGTACATGTTAAATGAAAGTCAAGGCTTAGAGTAAGGAAGAACTCGGCCTCTGACAAATATTGGCTGTGTGACTAGCACCCAACCACTTAGCATCCCAAGTCATTCACTAACACTAGAGGTTGCAGAGCAGATATCTGTCTCCATTGGTAGAGAAAGTTCTTCACAATGTGCTGAAAATACCAATGCAATCATAGGTCCTGTCAAAAATACATATACATAAATGTTTATATATATATATAATATATATGTGTGTGTTTATTATATATATGATTAACCAGAATCCAATTAATATGACTTTTTTCTAAACTGTTTTTAATGAGAAAAAGGCAAAAATACTCACTGAAAAAATAGAATAAAATGTCTGAGATCATTAAAAAAGACTTTCCAATCTCCTGTACCTATATGTACAAAATGGAAGATCAATGCTCAAGATGATAGAATTGTGGTTTTTACCCAGTTAATAAGAAGTTCAGTTGCATCCACAGATCTCTATTTACTAAACCAATCAATTGCCAATCAATAAGCATTTATTAAACACCTACTTTATTAAGCATTGACCCAGGCATTACTATAAAAAAACAAAAATAAAACAGTTCCTGATCTCAAGGAGCTTGTATTCTGGGATGGAAGAGATGTTAAGTACATGTAAAAAAATGAAAATGGGCCATTAAGGTGGCACAGTAGATCGAGCACTGAGCTGGGAAGCAGGAAGACTTGTCTTCCTGATTTCCATTCTGGCCTCAGACACTTGCTACCTGGGCGATTCTGGACAAGTCACTTAACCCTGTTTGCATTAGCTCCCCATTTGTACTGGGGAAGGAAATGGCAAACCGCTCCAGTATCTCTACGAAGGAAACCCCAAATGTGGTCACAAAGAGTGGCATAGGACAGAAACTAATGAACACACACACATGCACACACACAGATACAAAATAAAGAAAAAGTTGTTAACTACAAGGTCATTAGGGAGGGAGGGAAAGCATTAGTAGATGGGCGGAACAGAAAAGGCAGAAGGTAGTGCCAGAGTTCTTTCTTAAAGGAAGTTAGGGACGCTGTGAGATAGAACTGAGGACAGAGTGTATTCCTGGTATGAGAAGCAGTTAGCACAAAGGCCCAGAGATGGGAGAATGGAGTGTCTTGTGTGAGGAACAGAGAAAAGTCTTATCTGAGTGAACAGTAGTGTAGGAAGGAAAGTGATGTCTAATAAGATAGTTTGGGGCAGGGGTGGGGGAACCTGTGGCATAGAAGTGGCCTTCTAGGTGCTTGGATGTGACCTTTTGACTGAGTCCAAGTTTTATAGAATAAATTCTTTTATTAAGGGGATTTGTTCTGTGAAGTTTGGATTCAGTCACAGGGCTCCACTTGAGGACCTAGAGGGCCACTTTCAGCCTCAAGGCCACAGATTCTCTACCCCTGGATTGGGGCCAAGTTGTGAAGGGTCTTAAAAGACAAAGTATACATTTTATCCATGAAGCAATAGGCTATCACTGAAGTTTATCAAATAGGAAAAGTAACATGGAAGCTTGCTTTGACAGTTGTGTGGAAGATGGTTTGGAACAGGAAAGACCTGAGAATGGGGGATGGACTAGAAAGCTGCTACAATCTAGGTAAGAAATAGTAAGGATCTGAATTAAGATAGGAGCTCTGTGAGTGGAGAGAAATGTTCATCAGAGTCATGAGATGAAGAGGTAGACATGGCAAGATTTGGCAACTTTTTTGGTATGCCGGATGCAGGAAAGAGGAACTGGGAATAGTGTTGAGATTACAAATTTAAAAGACTGGAAGAATGGTGGTATCCTCAACAGAAAAAAGATCAATACAAGGGATGGTTTTGGTAGAAAAGATAATGAATTCTGTTTTGGACATTTGGAGGGTGAAAAGTCTCTAGGATGTCCAATTAGTGGTGCAGGACTAGGGCTCTGAAGAAAAACTGCAGTTAAATATGTATACTGGTAAATTCATCTACATAGAGATGAAAATTAAGCCCTCTCAGAAGTCAAAAGGGTCTGTAGAAAACCTTGGGAATACATCCAGAGTTAGAGCCTGATGTGCTAATGATAATGTTCCAGGGCAAGGGAGATTATAGTCAGATAAATAGGAGAACCAAGAGAGAACAAAATCATGAAAACTCAGAGAAGAAAGAGTATCTAGGAAGAGTGGGTGGTCACTAGTATCAAATGTAAGGGTCAAGATGGGTGAAGACTGAGAAAAGAGCATCAGATTTGTGAATTTGTCAATTCACTGCTAATTTCCGAATTTGGGTATTGAATCCCAGGTGACCCCAAGTTTGAGAATTCATGCATTGGATCTTCTAGAGAAAGAAGAGAATTGCTGCACAATTCCTGAATGATGTAGTGAAGCCAACATAATGGTGGCTGGGATGGGGCAAGAGATCTGGACCTTGCCAATCTCTACTGTTACAGTGAATTATCTGCACAATGAGTTACTGGTAAAGTACATTTCCCTTCCACCGGAATCCAAGTCCATAGAAGGTCTCCACAGGGCTAAAGAGGCACTCAGTGGAACGTTGAAACCATAGTGACTGCTTTCTGTATTTTTTTGTACATGCCTAGGGGCTACAGTGAATCTTTTGTACCCTTGAACCCCATTTTCTGTAGAATGAAATCAAGGCTCTCCTACATGACATGGATTTATTACAATTAATGGGGAGCTGGGGATACTGTTGTCCATATTTAGGGAAACCTATTCATAAATTATATTTACAGATTTTCTTGGAGAAACCTCAAGTTGGGGCAGAAAGCTAAAAGGGAAAATGGCCTTTTGGCAGTTAGACCTCAGGATCAGATCCAGCCTGTGCAAATTCAAAGTTTTAGAGGGGCCCAGGACCATGGGCTACACTTACCTATCACCTTTGATGGCGAACCTTTTCTGAAACCCCTGAGAAGTACAACTTGGTCCGGTTGTTTCCAGGAAAAGTCCATGTTTTCTTTCTTTGTAGCCTTACAAGGCAATTCACCATTTTCTCCAGTCACACCCAGTATCACCTCCTTTCCTCTGGTCGTAGCAGGCAACAGAACTGGATCCCAGAGATTGAGAAGAAATAGGTAAAGACCAAAAGCAGGCCCAGTTGCTGAATTTTATTTCCTCCCCTGACCCATCAGTGAGATTGAGCTCCTCTGTCACCCCAGTCCCCAAATTCAAGGATGATCACTCACCCAACTGCAGAGCCAGGAGCAAGGTTGCAAAAGTAGCTCCACTATCCATACTGGTCTTACCAAGGAAGTGAGGAGCCAGACCTCCTCCCAGAAGTGCTGGAGTGGGAAGGAGGTCTAAGAGAAGCTGGTCAGAACCCTGGGGGAATGAGAATCTTCTTTGTGATTCTGTGGATTCAAGAGAATTTAATGAATCAATAACTGTTTCATAACATGCCTACCATGTGGAGGCATATTGGAGCAGCTAGGTGGTGTAAGGGATAGAGTACTAGGCTTTGAGTCAGAAAGACTCATCGTCATGATTTCAAATCTGGCTTCAGATACTTAGCTGTGTGACCCTGGGCAAGTCACTTAATCCTGTTTGCTTCAGTTTCTTCATCTGTAAAATGAACTGGAGAAGGAAATGGCAAACTATTTTAGTATATTTACCAAGAAAACCATAGTTCAGACTCAACTGAACTATTATGTGGAGGCCACTGAATTAGTCACTACAGTGGATACAAAGAACAAAATTTTACTTTAGGAGCTTCTAAGTATGAAATTTTTACTTAAATCAAGTTAAACTCTGCTTCTAGGCAGCTTTTATCCCTTGATTATCATCCATAGAATCATAGATTAAGAGTTGGAAGAGACCTTAGGGGTATTTAGAACAAATCTGATTCTTCTTTCACTGATGGTTTTTCAAGTACTTGAAGTGTGCAGATTGTCCAAGCTAAACTATCCCTAATTCTTTCAAGCAATCCACTGTCAAAATATTTTAGAGGTACCCCATTTCTCAGAGCTAAGGCCCAACAAGTATTCTATGCCCTAAATTTGGCATAACAACAATTCTTTGCACTCTGGATGCTCTCACCCTTTGGCAAAGTGTATTGTCTTAACCAAGCACCAGGTGCTCACTGCCCCCTACTTCCCAGGGAACTGAGAGTCATCCATCATCTTGCTTGATTTGCTCACAATCCCTGTTCCTTATAACAACTAAGTGACTTGAACCAATACTGTACCCTGCTGTGAGACAGTCAACTTGGGGACTGTTCCCACAGGACCCAGGAACACCTGCTTTGTCCATGCATGAGCCTGTCATGGGAAACTGCTACTCAAGACATAAGAATGATTATGTCATACATAGTCCAGCCCACTTATGTCTGTGAGCATTGCCTTTACTCCTACGTATTAAGCCCTCCTTCTCAGGAGGAAGGGCTTCCTTGCTTACAAGTCATTTTCCTCACTCTGAAATAAATTATATGTCTACTTTTTGTCCTGACACACCTGCCTCTGGCCTGCTCTGTGCAGCTCAAGTCATTGCCAGGGTTAAAGACTGATCCAATCTGGACTGCTTTCAGAATTCTGTTGACATTAATTAGTGGCAGCAGTTGATGGGTTGGAGGTGGAGTTCTTGAGCCCTCCAATACAAGTGAGAATGGACTAGTCACCACTGGAGCTTCCCATGGAGTCCAACCCCACCTTCTTTGGCAATTCACTGCTCTCACTCGCACTCCATTATCGACTTGATTGAGTTGAATCTTCTTTGTGAGAAAAAGCCCAGGGTCCCTCCCTGACCTGGTTCTGGTAAGGATATCCTATGCACACCTCTGGTTCTTTTCGTGCCTCTGGCAAATTTGCTGCTGTGTGCCATTGGGTTGTGTGTTTTTTTTCTGTATACTTCAGGGTCAGTGTGCCCACCCCCCTAGCCAGCAAGTTCTTACTTGCCTCTGTTCCAGCTTCAGGCCCCCCTACAGTCTAAGAGAGTGTTTGGTTAGCTAACGGTGCACCTCTGTGATTTGGCCTCTCTGTGTGGCTCTGAATTGGTTTGTAAATTGCATTAGCCTCTGGATTGTGTAACTGCTTATACTTCTGATCTGTGTGCCTTATGTCAACCTGGTAAAATAAATTCTGTGCACTTTGTTTGTTTTTGCTTTGTCATTTTGTCTGTGTGCCTTTGTAACATGCAGAATGTCTGTGTCAGATTGAGCTGTGAGCTAGATTCTGTTACCTTGAAAGATTTAAAATGTAGCCAGCCAGAAAAATTTCTAAGGATTGTAACCAGAACATTGGGAAAGATTGATGATGAACTTTCATAATTAAAACAGTTGTCCCAATAAGCAGGACTAACCCCCCACTTTAGGCTTTCTGCAGGAGATTAGGTTATAAGAAAAAAAATCTGCAAGATACTTTTTTCCCCTTGTCATTTCACCCCTTAGCCAAGTTGGAATTACAGAAATAAAGTCAGATAATCAAAGTTGTGAAATGGCTAAAAACATCTTGGCAGATTCTAGAGATTTGGAGATTAATCATTAAGGAGTTTGGAAATTAGTCATTTTTAAGATTGCAGAAGAGAATTCCTGAGACTTGAAGTAATTACAGAAACTCACTCCCTTCTGAAATACCTTAGCAAGTTTTGGGGTACCATTCTGTAGAATTTGTTTTAAGGAAAAATAAGGATTAAATCTTATAAAAGTTTTTTTAAGGTAATTGTAAAGATTAAGAGTTTCATTATTCTAAGATAATGAAGGAAAGCTAGTTGATAGAAATTCCAGATGAAGAAAGTGAAGGAAAAAATAGGTAAATGGCTTGCATTCTTGTTAATTGCCCCCTCCCCAGCTCAGAGACCCTCTCTTTTTTATTCTGTTAACCCTATCATCTCAGACCAGATTTAAAAAAGAGAATGCTGGGGAATTATAAGGAAACAATACATCCTACCCACCCTGCCCCAGCAGCTGCAAGTGAGCCCAGTGCCTGCAGCTTTTGGGAGAGGGAGAAGGGGTTAGACCCCATGGACAGCATTCACTTTGCCCTGCCACCAGGAATTACCACCAATGAGAAGGCCCTGACACTAGCCACCCAAGTCCCTAGGTTATACCCTCTGTTACACTCCCAAATCCCAGTCAGTTGGTATCTCCAAGATGGGCCCAGCTCTTGGAAGACCCTTCCCAGATGCTGTCTAAGAGGGTCTGGGCGCCCCTGGCAGCCCATAGCATGGCAATACAAAGTGGAGGAGCCAGCCAGCCTGACTGTCCCTGGTAAGTCCACCCTTCTCTTTCTGGTTGCAGAAACTTATTAGCTGTATAATCTTAGGCAAGTTATCTTATCTCTCCTTGCCCTGGTTTCCTGATTTGTAATTATTATTTCTTTAATTGAATATAATTGTTCCATACCTGATAATTTTTAAGTGGTTTCAAAATGCCAAAGGTAATAAGGTCAATGCTTTTTTTGTGATAATTTGGAAATGTAATTGATGTCATCTGAAGCTTTGTTTCATGTTTTAAATACATGATATTGTTTGTTTTGCTGTTGTACTTCTAAATTGTATTGTATTTCTAAATTCTCTTATATTCTGAAATTTGAGAGACCACTGTAATAGAAATGCTGTTAGAGAAAACTTCCTTTTTAATCTGAATGCTATTAGATTATGAATTGGGCTTTTAAAAGAATGTGCTAAGAATAAAAAATAGCTATTTAAAAACTGTTAAATATTTAATAAAGTTATAAATCAGGTACTACTAATACTACTACTATTTACTATAATAGCAAATTTTCATTTGAAAATCTTTATGAAAGTGTTTAAGGTGGTTTAAAGATGTAGCTTTCACATTTTGATGATGAGTCAACTATTAGTTATTTGTTACATGTCTGAAGTCCCAGAATATGGGGTAGTTTTAATTTATAAGTAAAGGATTAATTAAACTGTTAGGGAAACATCAGGAAAGATGCTCAAGTTCTAAATTGTGGTTAGTGAATTTTTGCTGTTTAAGGTAAAAAAAAATTTCCAGACTGTAATTTACTATTGCTGTGAGTTTTGATTACAGGGATAGTTATCTGAATTGTCATGAAGCCAATAGTAGATATGGCATGTGTGGCAATCTGAAAACTGCTTAATGGCAGATGTCTATGCCTGGGAAAGGTTTTCGGGAAAACTCAGACACAGCCTATGTAGGATCCCCAGACTCTATTTCCCCATTGTGCTCTTTACTTTCTGAAAAGGAAAATTGCCCACCTGGTTAATTCTAAGTCATACTTATAACACCTGTGGCTACATAATTGGCTGTCAGATATGTTCTCATGTCTAGAATTAAAGAGAGCTAAGAGAATTTTCCCCCTGTTATAATATGTGACATTGTTATAACTATGTCCCTCTTTTTCTTTATAACAAATTTTATAATCAAGAAGTTTTGTAAGTACAATGCTAAATCTACTAAACAATAGATTAATATTAGAACATCTCTGAATTACTATAATAGGATGTAATTATGAACATCTTACAATTTTAACCTATATTTGTGGTCAAATTACAATATAGCGATGATATTCTCCAAAGGGGGAAATGATTAGATAAAGTAATAAGACAAAGGTGTAATGCAAAAGTTTTCTAATTAAATGGAATAATAAATTTTGATAAAAAAAGCGACAGGATCAGGCTGTTTTCTCTAAGAATGAATCACCTATGTATGTGATTGGCTTTCAAAATTTATCTATCATGGAAATTTAGGCTTTGAGTTTTAGTTTTAAATTTTAGAGTTAAGTTCTCAAAATTGGATTTAGGTTTTGTTAATGAAGGATTAATTGGATTTTACACATGAATTATATTGATAATAGTAAAGAAAGTAAAATTTTTTCCCCATTTTTAAAAGTATCTATCTGATAATTTTTAAAGGGCAGAAGAGTTAATTTAGAATC
Source organism: Bettongia penicillata ogilbyi (assembly GCA_023548195.1). NCBI lineage: Eukaryota > Metazoa > Chordata > Mammalia > Diprotodontia > Potoroidae > Bettongia > Bettongia penicillata. The sequence continues at coordinate 5,550,336 of JAJHZJ010000169.1, read as the reverse complement.
TCAAATTTTTAAAAGATTCTTATATCAGGTACAAGATTTGGGTAAAGATAGAAACAGCAAATGGTAGATGAACTGAAGTTCTCTGAGGTTTCAAAACTGGAAAATCAAATTTAAATGATTGTGCTAAATTATATTAAGTAAAAGGCATCAGATAACTATATGAGACATTTGGGACTCAAAACATACTGGAGGGATTACTAAGATACAAGGAGATGATGTTAATTAATATCAGTGATAACTGTTGTATTGCTTTGGTCTTTTGTTACAAGATATTTGTTTAAGTTTTCTTGGTTACCCTAGTTACTTCTAAATCCCCCTTCTCAGAACCAGATCATTGTGAGTCCTCTAAATAGTTTGATCTGTATCTAACTTAATGTAATTATGACTTATCATCTTCTCCTACATTCTTGCCCTGCCTTTTCTGATTGTAAGCAAATGGTGACTAATAATGATATCTGGACCCAATAGGTCCTCTTAAGGAACTAACCCCCTCCCACACCAGGCAACATCTTGTCCTAGCCCACATGGCCTCTTGTGACACCTTGACTTATCTGCTTCTCCTTTATTGGCCATAAGATTCTTTCAGACCCCCTCCCTTTGGTCAAAAAGGGGGAAATGTCAAAATATTTTGGAGTCATCCCATTGAGCTAAGGCCCAACAAGCAGGTTGTACCCTGAAGTTGGCATACAAACAATCCTTTGCACTCTGGATGATCTCATCCTCTGGCAAAGTGCATTGCCTTGACCAAGCACCAAATGCTCACTGCCCCCTACTTCCCAGGGACCTGAGAGTCATCCATTATCTTACTTGACTTGCTCACAATCCCTGTTCCTTGTAACAGCTAAGTGATGCAAACCAGCTACTGTACCCTGCTGTGAGACAGTCAACTCCGATAGGACACAGAAGTGCCGGTATTGTCTACATATCAGCCTGCCATGGGAAACTACTACTCAAGACCTAGGGATCATTATATCATAGTCCAACCCACTTATGTATATAAGCATTGCTTTTACTCCTACGTATTAAGCCCTCCTTCTCAAGTTGGGGGCTTCCTTGCTTGCAAGTCATTTTCCTCAGTCTGAAATAAATTGTACATCTACTTTGTGTCCTGACTCACCTGCCTCTGGCCTACTGTGTTCAGCTCAGGTCATTGTCAAGTTAGATACTGGCCCAGTCTGGAATGCATTCAAAATTCTGTTGACCCCACAAATAGTAAGTTCACCAGTACTCTCACCACTTGGGTCATCCTCCTCTGATGCTCTATAGTTTGTCAACATTCCTCTTTAAAATAAGGTGCCTACGAGAGGCATAATAGAGTAATGGAGAGAAAGCCAGATGAATCAGAGAGCTCTGGGTTCCAGTCTAACACACACACACACACACGCGCACGCACTCATGCACACACACACACACACACACACACACACACACACACACACACACACACACTGGCTATGGGACCCTGGGCAAATCATGTACCCTCTCAGGGCCCCCAGGGACTTTCTGTGACAATAATTTGTAAAAGAGCTGCTGATCCGCATCAGGAGTAACTTAACATTTACAAGTAATGTAATACGAAAGATCAGAGATCCAACTTCAAAGCCAGAAAGACACGGCTGGGTAGCCCTAGGTCCATCTAAACCTCCTTAACCTCCATCTCTTAACCTATCTGAACTAGTAGAAGAACTTTAATCACCTGAGAGTTCTGTATCAATGAAATTACAGGTCCATTCTCCACTTCTCCTTTCAAGATTCACAAAGCATTTTACAACAGCATGTTGTAAAGAGAACAAATACAAAACTGAAGACATAAGTTTGGCTAGAGTGGGGAATTTGTGAAAGATTGAAACAAAAAATGAGATTGGAGAGGGAGATTTCAGTCACATCATGGTGGGCCTTGGATACCACAATAAGGAGCTTCATCTTTACCATCTAATTACTGCCAAAACCCCACTGAAGAACTATTTTCTGGACCCTCCTGGCTTAAGAGTGATGATCAGTAGTAACTGTTGCTGTTTCCTTCCCAGCCTGATTTAGTTATTTTTAATTTGGCTCATTAAAGGGGCCATCCTCTGACAACTTCTTAAACAGGCATATTCACTGAATGGACATTACCTCACTCTGAGTACCTGAATAGGCTTTGGCCTAAATGAGCCAAGGTCTCCCATTGCATCCTGGGTGGTCTCCACTCATCCTGATGAATATCTGGTTACTGGATCCAGATGGCTCAGGGGAAGAAAGTGATGCTGGTGACCTGCACAGCCCTCCCTCACTCAAAACAAAGTCCAGTGCAAGTCATATCATCATTTCTTTGATGGCATAGTCTTCTTCAGCAATGAAGGACGCACATAACAGCAGCAACTACATCATTCCCAATAGGGACCCATTGAAGGTATTTGAATGGGGGAAAAACATGAGCAAAACTGCTCTTTAGGAAGATTAATTTCTCTTAAAGGACACATGTATAAAAACATTTATAGCAGCTCTATTTGTAGTGGCAAAGAATTAGAAACTAAAGGGACATCCATCAATTAGGGAATGATTGAACAAATACATATATACACACACATACATATATATATATATATACATATATATGAATGTAATATAATGCCATAATAAATGAAAAAAAGGATGACTTCAAAGAAATTTTGGAATATTTGGTATATTACCTAGTTGTGCGAGGCAGCTAGGTAACCCAGTGAATAGAGCACTGTACCTGGACACTTACTAACTATGTGACCCTGGGCATGTCACTTAACCTTTGTCTGCCTTAGTTTTCTCAGCTGTACAATGAGGATAATAACACCTCCTCCCACGATTGTTGCGAGGATAAAAATGAAATAAGATTTGCAAAGCACTGTAAAACTTAAGGTGCCATATAAATGCCAGCTATCATTATTATTGAATGAAGTGAAAGGAACCAGAAAAACAATTTATGTAATGACAGCATTATAAAGAAATGCAACCTTGAGCGACTTAAGAAATCCTTTCCATGCAAGGAGCAGCCGTGATGCCTGAGTACCGATGACAAAGCATGCTGCTTACCTTCTGTCAGAGAAGTAATGGAATCAAGAAGTAGAATAAGACATACATTTTTAGACATGGCCAATAAGGAGATTTGTTTTGCGTAACTATGTATATTTGTCACAAGGATTTTGTTTTTCAGTGAAGGGTTAAAAGGAAGAGAAAATAAATGTTTGTTAACTTTTTAAAAATGTTTTTAAAGATGCACTTTTCTTCGTTTAAAAAATACTTGTATTTTATGTTTTGACACAGCAGATACATCCCAATGAACAAACACACTAAGTCTTCTCCCCCCAAAAGAGTTAAAAAAAAATAGCTGAAAGAATGGTTTTGGCTGATAATGTACATCACTTTCAAGATCATTTTGGCAGCCAATCAACTGAAGTGGGCACATACGTGCACACAAACACAAGAGTGGCCAGATCAGTATCCTAAGAAAAAAGATCTCTGTCAACCATCTCCATTTTCCACTGTTCCACTTCTATATCCTTCCTACACCCCTACGAGACAACTTTCCCCTGCCCCAAACATTTCACCACCCCCAACTTCCTCAGTTCTAGGAAAGAAGTAGCATGAACCTGGTTGGGGGGAGGAAGTAAAGGGGAAGAGTTGAGGGTAAGGAAACAGCAAGAAGAGGGAAATTAGTGGCTTCTCTGTTTCCAAACTCTTTAGAATAGGAAAAATGGCTTTCTGATGGCTCTTTATGGATCTTGGGACCTTGAGAATGCACTTGACATGGAACAGACAAAAGTCCAAGCAGAACCAGGTTCATCCTAATTCATGAACAAACA